>NDFZ01005023.1:0-67396 GCA_002192655.3 Mamestra configurata
TTCCGGCGGCGGCGAGGCGGAGCTGAGCGACGAGGCCGAAGGTGATGGTTGTGTGGCTAGGTGGAGTGCCCGGCTTCTCGTCAGCATGTTATCAATGTCACAATTTCTTCGCCATAATTATCTTAAATGTTTGTCAGTTCTATTGTAGTGCTATAGTTTTTTTTTAATGGTTTTCGGGTTCAAGTTCATTTTGTTGGTTTATGATGGTTGGTTTAAATAATTCACAAAAAATCGGCGAGAAAAAATTTCTTGACTGTCTTCTTGACAGCCGGGCCACAGATTATTATTATTTTTGTTTCTCATTTGTTTTCCTCGGCGAACCGGAAAGAATTGATGGCACGGGCCTAAGCCAAGTGTTCATCAATTGGGATAAGAGTAGATGCAGTAGGCTGTATGATAGATGGGGGTGTATTAGTAAGGATGTTTTGGCGCGGGTTATCGGATTCACATTGCAGGAAGTTTCTTACTAGTCTGCACGTGTTTAGTATCACTGCTTTCTGCAGTAGTTGGTCAGTGCTTGAAGGTAGGTTTAGAGAGTTAAGAGATTGATAAAGTTGTTTGGGTATTACTCCAGTTGTTGATAATACTATAGGGACTATTGTAACCTTTAGTAGATGCCAAAGTCGGGCTATTTCGTCTTTTAGTATTGTTACTGTTATTCATCAGGCTACACGCTGCACCACAGTTGTACTCACAACAATTTATCAGAGCAGCACAACTTCTATCCTGTACACGCCGGCTAGTTAAATGCATCGTTACGTAGTTAGACGTTCAGAACTGGGTCAATGGACAGGGCTAGACTGAGCGGTTCGCCGGTTAGAGCAATTACATTGTTTAGATCGCGGGTAACGGGTCGTGCGGTAAATGTCCTTAGTGTTACGATAACATGATGTGTTTGTGTGTTGCATGAAGTGTTACAATAACTATATAATGGATTCAGTGATGCATCTTAGACGTTTCAAACTGGATATTTTATGGATTTTTTGAACGTCTTTTAACACGGTCTAGGAGGTACTATGTCTGCCTGCCTAGCCCTTTCCCAAGTCTCGGTTAGTAATGAACGGTCATCCATCCGCAGACTAAACTCAGTAAGCGTTCCTTAACCTCGAAGATCGATTCGTGTGGCTGTTGTTATTAACCCTTGAACTTCTCAAGATTTAGTACTTTGTACCAAGGTAATAAAAATAATATTTACATAAATGACATCTGAATTTCATGTTCAGGCTGTTTATTCTAATTTGATTGAAAGAGATCATAATCTATACTAATAGAATGAAGCTGAAGAGTTTGTTTGAACACGTTATAATGGACCTTTGGTTACATATTTTCTTGTGTACAATAAAGTATATTAATAAATCTAGGCCGATTAAACAAGAAAAAATCAAAGCAAAACTTTCGGCAGTTTAAAACTTAGTTAAAATGGGAAAAACATTATCTTCAGCTGATTCCAGGAATATTTGGTAATCTCTTAATTGAAACTTGTATCAATGAAATGAAAACACAAAAGAACTAGGTACACTATTATAGCTCGTTTAATAATAAAGTTTCATCAATCCATTTCAGAACAATTCACGTGAAACATTAATTAGCCGGCCATTGTTTCAGTCAGAAATTAATCAAGTTAGTGCAAACTTTAATAGTTAACTGTTCTTTGTCCGCAGATATCCGTCCGTCACTGAAGCACCGAAGATCCTCATTTAAAATGAACTGACACTCAAAGAATAATAATGAACCCTTGATCAAAGAAAAAATGACTAACGTTAAATTAAAACTCATGTTCTTCCTCTTGAACTCTTTACTAACAGCAGACATAGTCCACGCAAGACCTTACTCCGACATGAATAATACTGACATCGTCATCAAATTCGGAAATAACAATAATACTTTTATACCTATCGATCCTAACTCTGATACTCTGGTCGTAGCTGAGGAGACTGATGAAGAAATCAGAGAGACAGACAGAACATCTAAATCAGAACTCGAAGGTCTCATGAATGCAGAACAAGGCAGAGACGAGGATTTATCGAAAAAAGTTATGAAAGACCAGAACACGAGCAGACTAGAACAGAGAATGATGGAAATACCGAGCGGAGAACCGGGTGCGGTCGAAAAACAATTGAACATATCAAGCAGTCTTCTAGATGATATAATCAATTCAGAAACAGACAGAGAGGATACGATTACTGACATTCTTTTCAGGCCAGAATCTGAGTTCGCAGAAGACATGCCAAAATTTGAATTTTTGATAGCAGCGAAAATAAACGAGAGTGAGTTTTTAAATAAGAATGTTAGTGAGACAGAGAGAGATAGGAACAGCAGTGACGTGCTGAAGAAGATTGATTATGTGGAGCTTGTAGAGGTGGCCAAGCCATCGAAGGAGAATAGGAGTGCGCTTATGATGAACATCACAGGACATGAAGTGGACAACGATCTGGCGCCGGATACGAGTGAGTATTCAGAAATGTTATTAAACTTTAAAGGACTTGATGAATTTTGGAATAAAATTTATACTTTCTAAAATGCAAGCTTTGATAGTTCCGTTCCAAAGCTGTAACTAAAGTGGCCATATTTAAGTATTCATGCTTAACTAAGTTCCTTCAACAACTGAATAAAATATGCTAAGAGTGCTTTCTCTGTGAACTATAAATAGGAATATTAGCAACCACCACCGCTTTAAAATCAACTTTAGTGCCTTTGTAATAAGATCCTATGTTTTGAGCATGATTTATATTGTAGTCCACCTGACGGGTCTCTAAAACTAAGTTAATAATCAAGATGGCTCCAAGTGGGGTCATTGAACTGGATCATAGCACCTGGGACAAGCAGTGGCATCTTGTAGATAGAATGTGCTTTAGCGGACCAAGTATAACTTCAGATAAACTGGTATAGGTCAAGGAGTTTTTCTTATATGGTTGTAATATAATGTTTTTGTTTCTTACTGTTGTTTTTAGGGTTCTGTACGTTTGAATGTAAAAAATAATACGGAACCTTATCACTCTGCCCATCACAGCCAATTTTCAAGTTCAATACTCCAAAACTACTGTGCCGATTCATTTGTTTAATACACAAATATTGGACACAGATGTTTTGTTGTTGATTTTATTGTTAATTCAAGTTAAAATGAAAAATATTTGCCTAAGCTCTAAATCTCTCTTTACTTAGCATCAACCACATTTCCACCTTTTCTTTTCACTCGCTTTTTTTTTGTTTAGGCACGCGTTTGACCACTATCTCACCTGATGGTGAGCGATGATGTGGTCGAAGATAGAGCACGCTTGTCTAGAGATAACCCATTCAATCTTGGCTTAAAGACTCCCAGGTGTTAGCTATCTGGAAACCCAGACTCTGACAGGGAATTCCACTCCTTAATAAAACGAATCAAAACTCTTTATTAAAACGTTTACTTCCTGAATACAGCCAAACGTGACTAAATGAGTGACATGAATGAGGGTAGAAAGTATTCTATAGCCCGTCTCGGTCTGCTATGTATGCTTTGTCCAGGGTCCTTTTTGACAAATTAGCGGGCCTTTTTCAAATTTAATGTAGCTGGCTCGTTGTTCAGCGTGAATTTGTATTCAACCCCTAAGGGACCACGGTAGCACTGAACTGGTTGGTGTGTGCTAAGAGCGGTAGCGAAGTTAAATGAAAAGAGGAAAGTAGGGGAAGGACAAGTGTAAAAAAGCAAGATTTAGAAAATCAAAAGGTTTGTTGCAGGGAAAGTGGATTTTAGTTATTTTATTAAGCATCAGGTGGAAAAATAATAATTATTAGTTCATTAGGTTTTGAGTTGGCATTCAAAGGCTACTTGCTGCCTTTGAATGCCAACTCAAAACCTCACAACTCAAAATCATCTTCCTGCCTAAGGGCAGGCGCCGACCCCAAGTGACATGGGATAAGTCCCATGTCACTTGGGGTCGGCGCAACACGTTTTTTTTCTTCCATTCTGGCCTGTCAGCCGTCACGCTATCACTAACTCGCTTTTCTTTTATATCACTCCTAATACAATCCATCCATCTTTTCTTTGGCCTCCCTCTCCCTGTCCATCCATCCACATTTATTCATAACTCTTTTAGTTACGTGCATTTCATCCCTCTTCTTCACATGACCATACCAAGGTTTTCTAGATTCAAAGGCAGTAAAGTGGGCACTCAAATTCTCCTATAGTAGTTAAATTAATCGTTGAAATAAATTATAGTATAACTAGTTTCTGCCCGCCCGCGTGATCGTCGAAAATTATCCTAAGAGAACTCACTCGTTCTTTATTATCTTTAGGGAACTCGCAATAAATAATATCGTAAGGGAAATTACTCGCTTTAACAGTATTTTTAGTCTGAATTAAACTGGTAAATAAGTAGGTAAACTAATTTTAAGACATGGATATTTGTAATACAATCAAGCATTATTTCTAAACACTTGGACCAAGCACATTCCTGTTTTGATTCCGCAATAATGGATGAGAGTCGGTACTGCTCACAAATTATAATTAAATGAATAGACAGAACAAATGACGGTCCATTTGTCCATCGTGTTTGTTATTCAAAAGCTGTTTACATTGTTTGTGTCAATTAAAGCTGTTTAAATCCAAATCGGCGTCCATTGTTCAAGTTTGTTCTGCTGAAGTTTTAATAAGTTTAGATATTGATTTCAACAAAATGTTTAGCCGTGATTGTTAGAAATTAGAGCAGCTCGTTGCTAAATATGACACTAATAACAGCTGCTAGCGTTATGCAACACCGGCAAATGTCAGTCTGTGGATGGGTGACAGACATCTTAAGTGATCATCCAATAAGAAACGAGACAGCTCCGTCTAAGTTGTTAGTACTAGCTGTCATTATTGCAGATCTTATACAATCGTTACGGATAGTTAGTCTTATTTATTTATTACTAACTTTTGCCCGCGGCTCCACCCGCGTGAGTGTCGAGAATTATCCCAAGGGAACATACTCCCGGGATAAAAACTATACTATGTTCTTTCTCAGGACTCAAACAATCTCTATACCAAATTTCATCTAAATCGGTCTAGCCATTTGCGCGTGAAGAAGTAACAAACATACACACACTCACAAACTTTCGCCTTTATAATATAAGTGTGATTTGATATACCAACAGCACATACACAACTACGAGCAAAAAACAAAAACCAAAATATGAGTGCTGGTAAAATAATAAATAATAGTACTATCTAAAGAAAAAAATAATAATAATGGGCACAAAGATCAAAACAACATCATGCTAAAACAACAATAAAGAAATAATATAAAAAAAAAATAGATTGGGTACATATCTATAATACAATTGGCTTTGTACAGTCCCGTACCTCCGAGACCGCAAATCTAAACGTCTATCTAGTCTTGGCAAAGGGTATCGTGTTACCCAGTTACTGGGTAATATTAGTCAGATAGGCTGGCGCTCCATGTCATATTCACCTGCATCTTGTTAGGTTGGAAACCGACCCCAGCATACGAGTAGTTGAGATAAATCAGGCAGATTGATTGATTGTTCAAAATTAAAAAAAAAAACCATTTAAAATAAAACGGTTAAACGTTCAAGTAGGTTTGACATTAACGGATCGCTTTCCGTTTCTTAATCGAATCTTTTGGATTACTTAAAGTATGTGAAAAATCAATTTTAAGATTCGCCCGATACTTACGGTTCAATTAGTTTTGCCAGGGTTGCAGAATTTGTTCGAACGAGTCACCGTGGTCCTGGGGGCTACTCTCTAAACCCGAAGTCCGTAGTTTCGGGCTTAGTTTTGGGCGTATTCTACTATGTGTCACCTACGGACTTATGATTAGTTCCGAACCCGAACAAAGAATGAATGACAACACGTTGTCATTAATTCTTAGTGGTTAGGGCTTAGAGAGTAGCCCCCTGGAACGCAAAGGGCATTAGGAGGAACATGGATGGGTTTTAGTCAGTACGAGTCTGACACTTCCTTCCACTCCGCCTAGAGCGAAAGGAGTCATTTGATGATTTCCCTATTTCCATGAAAAAGAAGGTTCAAATAGTTAAGTTAGGTATAGAGTATAAATTATTGATGATTGAAAAAGGATTATGACTTTGCCTTAACATTTAGAGGAAATTTTAAAAGATCTAATTATTTTCTTAATTGTAACATTTCATTTTAGGCTTAGTTAAGTAACGCTTTGTTCGATCGTCAGTGGATTGGTGGGTGACCTTCCTTGCCTTGGAGAGCACGTTAAGCCTGAGGAAACGTAGAGTATTACAGAAATCAATTACGCGTACTAGTACTTATTTGTATTAGTAGTTATTTTTACATATAATGTCCCATCAAAATAGATGAACAAATTTTAACACAGCGTTCAGTATGTGTAACCAAAGATATCCAAACAAAAAAAAACACTGAGTAAAGTGATTTTATTTTGACCTAAAAAATTAATTTCCGGTACACTAGAATAAACACATCCTTGATTAGGTATTTGACGTGGTCACGTGCGCCTGCACAATTGTAGTATCAGAATTATGAGATGACAAAAACATGGATGTGTTTATGCTTTGGGAAACCAATATTTTTATTGTATTTTTGTTAGCAGTTTTTTTTCTAGTAAGGATCTCATGCGTTATTTTTATTTATTTTTTACCATTCTCCTTATTTTGGTGGTCTGAATGATTTCTTAAAGTTTTTTTTATACATGTTAATGGGATTTAAAAGCCTACAAAACTGTCATTAGTTGTAGAGGTTTAGATAGGCAGTCGCTCTATGTAATAATATGGTACACAATTGCACCCTGTTACATGGGAAGGCATCCCCATCTTATTGGCAAAAGCAAGGGATTTTGATTTGTAACTTAGTCTGATACGGAATACCATCGTTCTATTAGGTACATAAGCCCAATAAATCCTCATAAAACGTTCCAATAAATAAGAAAGCGAATGAACCGAAGAAAGGCAGACAAAGCAAAAAGAGCCACTAATACAATTTCATTGCGGCTTATTATTGCCTAATTCCTCAACCGGCTAATTGGTAGTTTGGTCACGTAAAATCGATGCTTGTAGCCGAATAGCCGAGATTTTCAGCAGCGGCGAGATATACCGGTCCCATGTTGGGTGCCAATTGGAAGACTGCCCAGGTTTAGAATGTTCGGCTCAAAGAACATCGGAAATTGACTTATTTGAAGCGTGTAGCACTTTAACGGTGGAGTTTAGAAGTCCGCTGTGAAGTTTATCGAGATTACGCATTTTTGTTTTGTTTTTAGGGCAGTAAGATTGATTAAACTTTATTGGGATAGTAAGGTGCTGTGTGTCAATTCCCACCGTGATAGCAACTCTTGTAATAATAAGACAGTCTGTTATTACAGTCCCAATTGGGCGCCAATAGTTGATAATGGCACCCAATTGGGACTGCAATAACAGACCGTCTTATTATTGAAGCATGGGACAAAGATTTTTTTGAAGTGAGAAATGGTTGTTTCTATTGCAGTTGAATCTAATTTCACAACAAATTTGAAGTAGATAGATATTGTTAGATACACAAAACAAATTGTAGCAGTGTATAGCTACGAGGTATATATATAACAGCACTGGTCTAAACCAAAGGAGCTTTGTAGGTACCAAAATATGCATATTATATTCCAATTCTCCGCTGCAACATTGCATCAAGCTTGAATATCAAAACATTTTTGATATTCTCATATTATTACAATTCAAATTCAGTTTTACCGTAGCGAAACCAAAACGATATGGGAATACAGATCAAATTACCTTGTGTGCTCGTGAGCAAATGCAAGACCGACATATTCTGCTCATTATTTGCACATTTTCTATTGAAATCTGTGCTATCTTTTGCTACGAGCGATTCGGGACATGTGCTTGGTTGCCACCGAACTGATAAAAGAAATAATTGACACTAACAGAGTTTCAGACGGCAATGAAAATATACGACCTACCCACGTTTCTCTAGTAATTTCTTGTTACGTAGGCTCTATTACTTTTCTCTGAACTTTATATTCCTACTAGCCTTTGCCCACTACTTCCTTTAGGTTTGATAAAGATTTTAGCGACAAAGTCCCACTTATGTCTGAACCAAGATTCATCAAAATCGATTTAACGATTTAGGCATAAAAGAGTAACAAATAAACAAACAATCTCGCTTTCGGATGTATAATATTAGGTTTATGTCATCACAATTGCTTGTGAAACAAAGCCAGATCATATTGCAACATCAGAAGTGAGACTTATTAGGTACATCATTATGCAATTTTAAATAAATTGTAGGATTGTTGTCTTTGTGAATAATGTATGACTCTATTTACACTACCCTTCAAAATACATTGTTTGAGTGCGAAAATCGGCTCAGAGACTTTAATAATAAGAGCTTTTAATATAAACATTACAGTTTTCCTGTATGTGTGTTTCGTGTATTTCGTGGAATTTCTACCGACGTAGTTTTCTAAGTACATGTTTATGAAAACACATCGGTACACACCTGAAGGCTATTACAGGTTTATGAACGTTTAATAGCTCTTTTATTTACGAAGGAGCGTGTACGCTGGCTCCTAGATAGATTGTTTTTGCACTTAAAGTGCTAGAGGGTGTTGCAGTCGGGTTGTTTATGTTCGCTATTTAAATACACGACGGTATTCTAGCATTAACTAACTGTCTTGTGACGTAGTGTGGGTGCCATTTATGCGAGTACAGTTGGACTGGTGTCGTAATACAGCTTCAGTTGTTTACCTTTGTGAGTGAAACTTGTTTCTGTTTTGATCGATTGTATTGCAGTATGTAGACGCATAGTCTATTGAACTAGTATTGAGACGAAACTTCCCTAGTTAAATTTTGAACTAATCTGACACCTATTAATTTGACGTGACGGGATTTTCCTGCCAACTAGTTGAAAAGGTAGTTTGGTCGAATTGAACAAAAAAACAAAATGACCAAAGTAATTGTGACGAAACTTGAAGAGTTATACAAAGAGTTAGTGGATGGTTGGTGCGCATTTCCCACATGCTTGGTGGAACGCCTTTCATTTTCCATTTTTGTAATCTGAGCACCCGCATCGCAGTTGTATTCCTTCAAAATATAGGGAAATTAGAGGCGTTTTTGACAGATTGCGTCATATAGACGATGGTTTGTTTCAACACCTCGCCTACACCACCACCTACCACCACCACTTACCACCACCACCTACCACCTACCCACACTAATATCGCCTCTCCTGTCAAAGTTACCGTAATGCCTTTTAGTACATATTAGGTACATTTTCTTTGTTTGTTTTTTAGTGACTAAATGTCACGATACGCATTTGAAAGCGATCCTACTACGGAAGAAAAGTCGTTTTTTTGTGTTCCTTGAACATGCTTTAAAAATAATGCTTGCTCTTGACTTGATTTATACTAATTAGTGTTATAGCAACTTGTATAGATTTTTTTACATTAAATGCGGAACATTGGCATAAAAAATACAAAAACTACAACATAACATCAAACACAACTGGTTTAACAGTCAGATGCATTTTGATATCCGTCTTCCTGATTTATGCCATGTCAACGAGATTTGATGGAGTGTCATATACGAGCGCATCTACAATAATCTACATGGGTACCGATGTTGTGTGAAATTTGACTAAAACTGTTTTCTAATTTTAAAATTCCTATAAAATGTGGAATAGAAGCAAAATGTTTATTCGTTTTGGAAATAGTAGCCTGAAATTCAGGAAAAATTACTCTTATTTTCAGGCTGATGATTTTGAAATATAGCCATACCTAATTTGTTCATCAGGGTGTTAGTTTAAATAAGGAGAACGTGCAAATAGCTTCATGTTTTTGACGGACTGACTTTGACAATTCAAAAGTACCTGATAATGGTTTATTTGAAATAAATGCTTTGACTTTTGACTTTGACTTTTGGATTACTTTTCGGGATTGTAGTATTCACGAAAATCAACAACTTTATCCCTTTTTGTCAGGCTGCCATAGTTAAAGTTACTTACGTTCATGATTACCTACTGCAAATAAAATAAAGTAGGTATGTCAGGCCTTTAACCTCAGAAATGGAATAAGTGACTAATAGCTAAGTATGATGTGTTGCAATTTCTTCAGGAAACAGGTTCAGTATTTGTCAGAATATCCTCAAACTGCTAAGATAGCTAAGAAATTCTGCCCAAATTGGCCTATTTTAGTTTCAGATCTGAGGGGCAAAACTCGTATTTTGGCCTTTTGAAAGAATGGGAAATAATTTAATACTCATCCCGCTCCGGCCGGAGTGGGCGAGAGTGTCAGACCCTTACTGACTAGAATCCATCCGTGTTACCCACATTCCAGGGCCGCGGTAACTTTTTCAACTTCGCAACTCTGGTAGGCACTGGCCCTAGCGGGTTTTGAGAATTGGCCTTCACTTGAGATTACATGTTAGTATTGTAAGCTGCCCTGTCATGTGAACTGTCGCAGTTTTGTCTGTTTTCTCAGGCTACTCGGACGTGCAGACTCTGTTCCTTGCGTGCTTCGGGACGCTGCTGCCGCTGCTCGCCGTGCTCTTCGCTACGCTTCTCATCAGGTGAGACACAAGCTTTATTATTTGGTGTTATTTTTTCATTTATTAAGTTCAGGTATGTACAAAGGCGGACCTAATGTCCTAGGAATTCTCTGCTAGTCAACCAAGGGTGAGGAAGAGATAATAAGGCAACATGCCTTGTTAACCTCTTTTTTTTTTTGATATCGTGGGGAAATCCTCATGGAAATCCTCCACCCTAGGGCGGGTGGAGGTGTCTGTCAGACTCTTACTGACTAAAACCACCCCGGTGTTCCATCTCCCACCTACGCCGGGGATCGCGGGAACGTATGCGACTTCCGCAATCCCCGGCTGGTGCCGGGCCCGCCTCTGCGGGCCACCTCGCGTCGGCGGGGGGAGTGAGGTGTTTGACTCCCCTCGCTACGTCAAAGAGGGGTGCACGGGAACACCACGCGCCGCCACCTCGGGTCCGGATGAATGGGGGGCGACGGACAGCCCCAAGTCCGCCGCCCCTGGACCCAGTTAGGGGGGCCGGAAGAGGGCAGCGTATGCCCTCCTCCGACGCCCGATGCGCCTGCTGCGGGCCGGGAGAGCGGTTGTGATCTCCCTCTCCCTTTCCGCAGCCTCCTTCTGCGCGATAACTGTCTCGCAGAAGGAGACCACAGCGTCCCAGGACTCCGACCATAGCATGGACTACGGCCGGCAGCGAGAGGTCACCGCCTACCACAGAGATGAGGGCACGGCGCGGCTCCTCCCAAGCGGCACACTCTGCCAGCGTATGCCGCGCCGTGTCCTCCCGACAGTCGACGCAGTGGTGACATCGAGCGTCCGGCAACCTTCCTATGCGAGAGGACCTGCGTCGCACGAAACGACAGGGAGCCGTGCCTTCTCCCGAGCCAGAGGTCGAGCACTGGCCGGATGGCCTCNTCCGACGCCCGATGCGCCTGCTGCGGGCTGGGAGAGCGGTCGTGATCTCCCTCTCCCTTTCCGCAGCCTCCTTCTGCGCGATAACTGTCTCGCAGAAGGAGACCACAGCGTCCCAGGACTCCGACCATAGCATGGACTACGGCCGGCAGCGAGAGGTCACCGCCTACCACAGAGATGAGGGCACGGCGCGGCTCCTCCCAAGCGGCACACTCTGCCAGCGTATGCCACGCCGTGATGCCTTGTTAACCTAACCTAACAGTTTAGTTTAAAATAAATTGATATTCATCATGCTTAAGTGAACTTATCACATCTATACGAATATTAATAATGCGAAAGTTTGGATATTTTGATGGAAGGATGGTTAGTAACTCAATCACGTTAGAACGGCTGAACGGATCTTTGTGAAATTTGATAATAGTCTTTGTGGAAGGGATAGTTTCCGAAATTCGCGGGGTGGAGCCGCGGGCGACAGCTAGTTAACTAAATTATAGAAAAAAACATCAGTCGGCCGGGTATGGTTCAATAGCGCATGTTCAAAAGCGCTGTGGTAAAAACCAGGTAAGTTTCAAGAATCTTTTCTGAAGGATCAATAACTAACTATCTCATCATCTATTCGGTGGATTTATATATATACCTAAATCAGATTTTTTCTTTTCGTTAAATTTAATAATTCTTTCACAAAAATGCGGTATAATCCTAGTATAGCACACACTACAATTTCTCCTAGTCAATGTTCTAAAACCAACAGACATTTAAATCCCAATTCCCCAGCTCTCTAAATCTGCCAATAAACAGTTTACATCTAAGACTAAATTGCTGTAATATTTCAGACAATGCCCCGACTACCCTACGACTAAATATACGTATTGCTTACAGTGAAATCCAAAACGTTGTGTAATCGAGAGCCGCATAATCTCGGCTCATATTTCATGTCTTAGGGTCAGTTTACACCGAAACGTAACTCTGTAGGCACTTATGATAGTATACTACTCGTATATTGAAATTTAAAACAAAAAATGTAGGAAATATAAAATGCCTTGTATCAAAAATCCGACTACGGTATAGTAAAATTTTTCGAACGTCACTTTTTAAGTAGTCTAGTACAGTTGGTGGTATTTTATTATTTTTACAAGCTTTTATTTAACTTGCACTGTTCATATGTAAGTCGTCCGTCAAAATTTGCAAACCTTTTTCCGACCATTTGTATCCGGTTGAGCTGAAATTTACCTTCAGTTCTGGTGAAATAATTTAAATATGGCCGCCGCTCCAAGATGGCGGATTACATATTTTTCTCTAACCCCTTAATATGGATATCAAACGAAAGGGCTTAAAGAGTAGAAAACAATTAAAAGCTTGTTTAAAAAAGAACAATCTCTCATCAGATTTGACAACAAGCTTCTGATAACAATTCATTGATTAACATCCATGCAGCTGATAAGATGCTTCGAGGGTATAAGATATCACTATCGTAAATACCCATTACAATCCACCAGGTGAAGGCCGCCAGAATCCGTTGGATTCAAGACGCACCGGACCGCCCGATGAGGTAACATTTAGGAGTGGCCTTAAGAAATGACGATGATGATAATAAGTATCGCGTTTTGTCACGTCGCGGCGTCTCGGTGTGAGCAGACCCTTAGTGCGCGTTAATTAAAATTAGACGTCTTGAAGCTGTATTGTTGCAAGTCCCGGCTTCGCTCAGGTGTAGTCGGGACTCGGGACTGCGTTCTCCCGGTTTATGGCAATTATTCATTGTTTTGTTTTTGTAAAGCTGTGAAAACTGTTTATGAAAATCTACAAGTGGTCGAACTGTTGGTCGTTTCCGAAGATTAAAGTTTTAAGTTTGTTGTTTTTGTTTTGACTAACGAAAAAAATGAGTACCTTAGTAATTATAACTGTTGATTGGTGCCCCATTCCATTAAAAATATCTAAAGAGTCCTCTGCGATTTGGCTCCCGCCCCTAGTATGCTTACCAAAGGACCGGGACCCCAAGGTCTCAAAAATGACACAAAAATATTAGTAACCTTAACTATGAGAGTAGTCTGGTTCGTTAGATGTAGCAAAATATGCGAGCTTATAAGAAAAAAAATCCCAAAATGAAAAGACTGCCATATTACTGTCAGCAACCTCATTGAAAATAGGAAAAAAGAAGACAAATATGTAGGAAATAGATATCAAAGGAAATATAAGGACAAAAATATTACACCATATATCCCCCTTTCAATGGACGACTTATGACATATAACGGAGCATTACTAAACAGCCTGTCAATACCCATTGGTAGACCTATACCTGTGTTCTTGCGGCAAACGAAATTCAACCTTAGTTGATAAAAATATGGTGGAATATGCAACGGTTATTTTGAAAGTATAAACGTATAATATGAGGGTACTTGTACACGGGAGGATGGGCTTACAAATAGTTATTGGATTTGTGGAGTGTTCCCGACCTATTTTTTTGTTCCACAGTAAGCGGGCGGTCGTGTGTCGCAGTTTTTATTTAAACCCTTGCATTTGAGCTTCATGAAGTGCGCGAAATATTAAAAATGTTGCGATAGTTTTTTCGTGCTTTATTTTGTTTTATGAAGCCGGTTGTAGTTGGATTTTATGTCGCTGGTGTAGAATTAACTTTTTTGGAAATTTTGTTTTTGCTGTTATTTTTAGGCTCATAGAACAGCTATTTGATAAAGGCTCTCTAGCTAACTGTACCAGACAAAAAGGTTGAGTTTTCGTTGCTACTTTCTGAGAACATACAATCGTAGAGCTGCGACTGAACACCCGATGTAAAGAATAGAAAGAATCAAAACATTTTTACTTGGTACACACCATGTAGGAAAAAAAATAAGGAGACTTAATTTCAGAACAATAACGGTTTAGAAAGAGAAAGAGTTCGGAAAGAGGTTCATTATCAGTGATTAATGGGCTATTTTACGTGATTTTTCAAATGGCCAAAGAGTCCGCTTTGTGGATTCACATGAATTTTAGTGAATGAGTTATCTTCATAACGGTCATTATCATAGAAATACGAAAAATATTCATATATTTAAAGTTCTTCCGTTTCTGACTGAGTTAGTGACTGACAGACAACGCCCATCCGAAACTATTAGTCGTAGAAAGTTGAAATTTTGCATGTAGGTTCCCAACACTCCGTAGGAGAGCAAGAGAGGATTTCCCGAAATTCCTACGGGAACGGGAAAAACGGGATATGAGCGTACGAAGTCGCGGGCAAAGGCTAGTGTTTTATAATTCGTCAGCTTCATGCGTCCATGTAGCATGTCAAAAGTTTATTTCCTATTATTCTTTTAGTACAAAGTTTCAGCTTTACATTTCCAGTGGCACATAACAACAATGTACAATCTATCTCCTAACACGGTAGCCAGTAACTCGATAAGGCCGGGTTGACCCGTCCTTAATTGTGTTCCTTACAGTCCATTCAGACTGTATTGTGTTAAATATATGGCGGGTCGGAGTATGGCGACTGAGAGGGTCAGAGAGCCAAGTTAAGCAAGTGTTAATAGTTTTTCTTCATGATTGGAGTTTTATCTGTGAAAGTTGTAGGAAGTCTGAATTAGATTTTGGGAAAATGCTATTTTAGGCTTAGGCTAATTATAAGTTTTTTTTAGTACTTTATATTTTGAAGTATATTTTATTAATCAATTATTTATTCATAATGTATTTTTTATAAACATATATATTTAAAATATAAAATAAAAAAAACATATAATTCAAATTAAGTATAAATGAATTTAAAAAAATCATAAAGTTTCTCTAATTATTTTTGGCGCTACATTTATGATTGCGAGCATCTCATACCGAGATTCCTTCGTGCCTCGGAAAACTCATTCAGCTAATAGCCCTGGCTGTCATGTGTCACCCAGTTACTGGGTTGTTGAAGTCAGATAGGCAGTTGCTCTAAATAAAATACTGGTAAAAATATCAAAAATCTGCCTTGTTGGGCTAGACGGATTTTTGGCTTCAAGTAATAGTTTCTTTAGTTATTTAAAACGAGACTGTTTTTTTTTAAGAAGGTTCATGGCTAATATGTGAATATACAAGAGCCATTTTCTTATTTCACAGCACAGTGATTGTTTTTTTTTTGAGATTTGTGACTCTTGAATGTATTTATTTAAAATAAACCATTAACAGGTACTTTTGAATTGTTTTTGAAATCTCCACGGACACTCTTTTAAAACATTTTATGCTTATAAAAATATTGGTTATATTAGTCTTGTTGCTTATATATGAGAACAATGTAAAGAACGAAAAAACAATTTACTTATTTACCTTTTCCTTATTTTTAATGTGTTGGTCATAATCTAGTTTTGTCATTTGGATTTAATTTAGAATTATAACTTCCCTTTAAATACTTTGTAATAAATAAAATTAAACATTTTATCCACTCTGCATTTATAATTAAAGCCTTCAGGACCTTTTCTGATCGCTTTAAATAATATATTTTCACAAAGCTTTAAACAATGAGTGTTCGCATAACCAAATCGTATAAAAGGTTGAATTCAGAAGCATGTGATTGTGTCCCACGCTGGGCGCCATTATCTCGGGTCAGGAAACGTATGTTTCTTCAGTAAAGAGCTGACAAGGGGTGTTCTCGTCTTAATAGAATTATTAAGGTAAGAACCTTTCTTTAAAGGGTTCTCCGTATGTATTAGGTTTTCAGCAGGTCTTTAGAGTATTTTGATATAATTATATGAGGGTGAGGAAGCGGTGCCCTTTGGGTTTTAATTTAATTTTATAGTGTCTTATGGAATTCCTGTTACCCGTGTGAGATAGGTACACACTTGAACAGTTTGTGGGTAATCTATATAAATAAAATGAGGGCTAGATGTGTTGCAAAGCACAAAACTCGAGAGCGTCTGGACCAATTCAGCAAGTTTTTTTCAAATATGCGTTGCACCAAGACATATTTAACCTTATGATGTATTTTAAAGCTAGTAAAACGAAAAAAAAGTCATTTTTTAAATTTAAACGAAACAAGAACTGCGTCCCTTCACTTTATATTACGATACGTTACTTATTGGATTTTATATTAACGCGTTAGAAAAAAGCCCGGGAAGCATTTTTTCCTTCAACATACATAGTGTCTAGGTCTATTTTGTTTGCGGCAGGGAAAATCTCAAGATTTTTCTTTCACAATTTTGGCCTTCAGAATAATGTCTGGCTCACTAATTTAATATCACCTAAATAGCAGAACGTCCAGACCAATTTATTTCTCCTAAATTGGTCTCAGCTAAAACTGTCCAGCGCCCCCGAAGTAAAATTAAGTCGTTTTAAAATATATTCAGTGGCGCAGCAGCTGGAGCCGAGCCAAACTGTTTATTGAATTCTATCTACTATGCTTAACATGTACCTTTATGTATTACTGGAGAAACTGGACCGGCTCTAGGTAATACTGGAAAGTTTTTGAATTTTTCTGTCGATGTCAGGCAAAGGTTGTATTTGATATAGATATAGAGAATAGAAGTAAGCGGACACACCATGTCTACCTGAAGGTTTGATTAGTTTGATTTGCTCGTTAATTCTTGAGTTTGTTTGTTTTTGATGGCTTAATGGAGTGTGCTAGCTAACAAGTGTCAATTAATTTAATTTAAAATTTGATTTACAGACATTTTGTTATTTCATCTTCATCTTTCATCTTTATCATTGGATATTTAATTTTTCCGTGTCATGTTTTGTAAACTATTTTGCATACTACTGTTTACATTCAAGTTTTTAAAACTTAACAGACAGATGTGTTGTTAGGGAGTTTATTGCGCCACTTCTTCTTCCCAGCTAAAACACTAGGAAGTGGTAACGGGCGGGCATTTTGGGGACTGTCTTTATGTAGAAACTTTGACGTTCAAAAAGTGCTGGCACTCAGCCTAATTTGACTAAATGACTTTTGATTTTGAATTTGAAAGGACTGAAAGCACGGTCACAAAATTCCCCGTGCCATAGAAAGGGCCAAGTGTCTGAACCGTTTATACCCGTTTATTTAGAGGTCGTTGTGATGAAGGTGGCATTGCAAGCCTGTATCGTGGAACAGTCAGAAATATTTAAAAAGATAACTACTGGACCCCTTTATCGTTTTTTCTCTCTCACATAACTCTGACAGTATTTACTTTATAGCTTCATAGCATTGATTTTTATAAGGTTATTTTTTTATGCGTCATTTCTGGCTGGAAAAAAAATACAGTATTTTTATCTGACTTTCTTCTTTTGTCAAATCGATAGTGTAGTGGCTAGTAATGAAATATAGAAGCATCTGCTCTCGTCGATGTGATGCTGGTCTTGGGGAAGGCCTATGTCATGGGCAATGTGACTACAAGGCTGTAATTATCTCCTTTGGGTCAGTAATTTGAAGTGGTCATTAAAAGGACCTTTTTCGAGAGTAGTCAGTTTCGCACTACGATAATGATAATGTTAGCAACTATCGTAGTTGGGTTAACACGTTTTTGTTTAATTTGTAGAAGCGTGTTAAGCTGGTTTGTTTCAATTACTATTTCGGTGTTCTGGTTTCTAAGTGCCCATGTAGGCTTATCTATATAAATAAAAATGAATCGCTAAATGTGTTGCTAAGCGCAAAACTCAAGAACGGCTGGACCAATTTCGCTAATTCTTTTTTTTTTGTGTTTGTTATTGTCAGGAGAAGGTTCTTATGAAAGAAAATTTTCAGAAACATTAACATCCGGGCGAAGCCGGGGCGGTCCACTAGTCTTAAAATATATATTTCTTGTGTAGGCGTGTATGTCACTGAACTCCTCTTAAACGGCTGGACCGATGTTGATGAAATTTTTTGTGTGTGTTCAAGGGGATTCGAGAATGGTTTAGATTCACAATTGGACCCGGTAGGTGGTGCTGCAATCGATTTTTATAATTATAGTCATACACAAAGCAAACGTTCGGACAGGACAAAGTCTGTCGGGCCCACTAGTGTCACAAAAATTACTTTGAATTGAAGTAAATTGAATTTTCCTAACCAACCCTCAATAAAAACAGAATATTGATCGCTAAATTCACCTTTACCGCCACTTACCAGTCCATACCCTCATTAAAGTTCAAAGCAACAACCAGTAAACGAACGTCAAACTACCCTCTTTTACCTTAAATAAATTTTGGCGCCAACCTGCTTGGCCTTTGCTTCTATCGGCAGGATGTCATTCATGCTATTATGTTGGCTAATTTACTCTCGACGTTGAACACAAAAGAGGCGAGCAGGATATAGCGTCCCGCTGGTTATTGTGGACCGTTTACGTTTTTGTCAGGCAATCGCCACGTCGTTAGATTATGATAGGCGTTTATTCTGTAAAGTTCTGGAAGTTGTGTTTGTTGTGAAGGTCGACTTTGGTTTAAAGTGTGGAGTGATATTGTAGTCTATTATAATTCCGTCGTATTCTCTACTTCTGCTGTGATTTCAGCTATAACACTAGGAAGTGGTGACGGGCGGGCGTTTTGGAGGACTGTCTTTATATAGAACTTTGACGTTCAAAAAGTGCTGGCACTCAAGCTAATTTGAATAAATGACTTTTGATTTTTTGATTTTGATTGCAGTTTATAGTGTATTTGATTGTATTTTTATTACATTTCTCAAAATCTAGAGAGCAGACAAGACGAAGTTAAAAAAATCCTAAAAAAACACAAAAAATGGCGGTGTAAGCGTTTTAAAATGATGAACAGAGACAACACTAATTGCGTGTGACGTCACTCACAAGGTCCGCCATATTGAATTGAAGCCATCCAGTACAAACGACAGTTTGTGTGACAAGAATAGAAGATTTTATTTATTTTTTCACGTCAAGTATTAATTTAAGTATACAGATGTTTCAGATATCCTATTTTATAAAGACTACATAGTTTCTAGAAAGAATATTACTTATTGCTAAATAAATGTGACACAAATTTTCAAATAAGGGTTGTGATATTTGACAATTTGTGTCACATTTATTTGGCAACATCCTTATTTATTAAACCAATCACAACACAACTGTTGTGATTGGTTTAATAAATAAGGATGTTGCCTGGATAAAATAATGATTCTTTAAGTCCGTACCTTAGAATGTCAAACAACAATGGACACGAATTTATGGTCTGTCACGTAAAAACATTTTTTTGGGTAATCGGAGTGACGGTGTAAATAGCTTTTTTAAGAATCTACCCCAATCACTTCGATAAATCGAGTCAAAATATTTTTTCCCAGACACCTTTAAGCCACGAATCAATAGATTTTCTAAGCAAACATGCACCAATGGCGATATCGCTTCCAATTAGATGGAAAATGGTCAAAGGCTGCATATCTTTGAGCCTCGGCTTTGACCAATATCAAAATGAAATGTAGGTATACGAGGTACGTTGTGAGTCCAACACACAGCGTTTTTTGCTACACAAAGTAGTACAAAAATGTAAGCAAACATTGTTTATTTATTTGATGCCATTCACACCACACATTTTACAATATCATGACTCTCGGCTTTTAAACAATAACCCTGTTAGGGTACTGCAAATTACGTCCTGTTGGTTTACCGTTGAGTTTGCATTTAAATGTACCTACATAAATTGGATTGTTAAGGTCCTTTTTAGGTAGGTATTACAACTGGTGATAATATTTCAAAATGACGTCATGATTAGTGAAAATAGGGATGCAATTATGAAAATACTAGCTCCACCCGCGTGAATGTCGAAAATTATCCCAAGGGAACATACTCCCGGGATCAAAACTATCCTATGTCCTTTCCCGGGACTCAAACAATCTCTATACCAAATTCCATCTAAATCGGTCCAGCCGTTTGCTCGTGAAGAAGTAACAAACATACACACACACACACACACTCACAAACTTTCGCCTTTAAATTTATTTATTTGTCAATCCAGCATAGATCGCCAGTAGCAACTATTTAATGTAATTCCTCTTCTGCAGGTGCTTATGTCGACGGTACTGCCCCACCTTCTGCAAGAAGCCAACTGGATCCACAGCTTCTGACAGCAGTGATAAGCAAGATGCTAATCACCAGCAGGTAAGATACTTTTCATATAACCGTCGTCATGTCAGATTCAGCCGCTCAAATAATGCCAAGCGCAAGTTCAAACGCGTATGGTGTAATCTCTAGGACAGTTCTGCCATATAAAAGCTTGATGCGCTTAAATCGATGAAGAAACGAGCCAAGAAGCTTCTTCGCAATTATGCAATGATCGAGTTAAAATTCCAAAACCTTGACCATCGATGCCGAGTAGCCTGTCTGTCCTGGTTTTAATAATAAAAAAAGAATTGAAGATGAACGTCATCAGAGAGATTGAAGAGTGGGAGGCAATCGATAACACATAGTAGGTACCTAATCCTATTATCGATAGTGGGGTATCTTATATGAAGTTCCATAGGAAAATAGTTCCGTTTACCTGTGTCCACGTTGAAAGAGTCATAAACATGATTCCTTATAGCTTCAAGATCGTACAATGGCTTAACGCTACGCCACAGTTATGTACCCAAGAGCTTGTATCCTGATAAGTAGGTACTGAAACTTTTTGTAGTGCATTATTTGATGTGAAACATCTATAGCCGCGGGTAAAACCGATTGTTGGCGTGGCGACGCATGCCATGGCGACTCGTCACAGCGTGGTGACGAGTTACGATGATACGATGGTTTTTTCATTATGCCATACTCAGTTCCTGTCGTAATCTGTTTTTTTAGGATGGGAAATCATCAAATGGCTCCTGCCGCTCTGGGCAGTGTCGGAGATATTGTAAGAATTTGTAGTGCCCTAGCACTTACAAAAATAACACATGATTCAGGTTTCAAAACAAAATAAAACCTATTTTCCAGGTCACCACAAAAAACTACCACAAACTCAATTTTCAGTTCTAATGCTACCAAAAAGATTCGGTAACGAAAAATCAATTGCACCCGTTTGACCGAGATAGCCTGTCGCGGCCGGACCAATGTTTGCGGAACCCGACCGCACCGGCCCGACATTTTAAACAAAGATTACTTTCTATATTTTCAACCAATAATGTAATTGGTTTTAGGTTGGCCGTGGTTTGTTTCGATACAATATTAATTTTGAAATTGGTCACTGGAGTTTTCTCTTTGTATTTTTAATGGAAAAGGAATGAGAAGCAATAGATTACGTTCAAGTTGGTTTAACAGTTTTAGGGTTATTTTAGATAGGAATTTAAAAGAGCAGGTTTGTAAAACACTTACTTAAGGTAAGATGTAGCTGATCCAGAAGTATGTAAAAATTCATTCGCCCGAGGCTTTCGCCCGAGGCTTTCGCCCGAGGCTTTCGCCCGAGGCTTTCGCCCGAGGCTTTCGCCCGAGACTTTCGCCCGAGGCTTTCGCCCGAGGCTTTCGCCCGAGGCTTTCGCCCGAGGCTTTCGCCCGAGGCTTTCGCCCGAGGCTTTCGCCCGAGGCTTTCGCCCGAGGCTTTCGCCCGAGGCTTTCGCCCGAGGCTTTCGCCCGAGGCTTTCGCCCGAGGCTTTCGCCCGAGGCTTTCGCCCGAGGCTTTCGCCCGAGGCTTTCGCCCGAGGCTTTCGCCCGAGGCTTTCGCCCGAGGCTTTCGCCCGAGGCTTTCGCCCGAGGCTTTCGCCCGAGGCTTTCGCCCGAGGCTTTCGCCCGAGGCTTTCGCCCGAGGCTTTCGCCCGAGGCTTTCGCCCGAGGCTTTCGCCCGAGGCTTTCGCCCGAGGCTTTCGCCCGAGGCTTTCGCCCGAGGCTTTCGCCCGAGGCTTTCGCCCGAGGCTTTCGCCCGAGGCTTTCGCCCGAGGCTTTCGCCCGAGGCTTTCGCCCGAGGCTTTCGCCCGAGGCTTTCGCCCGAGGCTTTCGCCCGAGGCTTTCGCCCGAGGCTTTCGCCCGAGGCTTTCGCCCGAGGCTTTCGCCCGAGGCTTTCGCCCGAGGCTTTCGCCCGAGGCTTTCGCTCGAGGCTTTCGCTCGAGGCCTTCGCCCGAAGATATCGCCCGAGGCTTTTGCCCGTGGCTTCCAACCGCGTGCAGCCAGGAGCTCCTCGAGCAAACGAATCGCATTCTAGCAAGAAACCCGACCTAAATTGGATCACAGTGACATAGGTATCTCACTCAACGGATATTAGTCAAGTACGCAGGAGTTATTATAGTGCACAAGTGTGTGCGGGAACACAGATGCACTATCTGTTCCTTTACCTACTCTCATAGTCAAATGACCATCAAACACGACCGGGAAGAGATCAGGCGCTTTACGTACTTTTCGAAGCAAGGTGGCACACCTCCAACTTCTATACTCCGGGATGGTATCTACTGAGAAATTCTAATGGGGAAAACCCAATAACACCATTTGCCCAGCTTGAGAACACCTTTATCATCATCATCATCATCATATCAGTCGAAAGACGTAGGCCTCCCCCATAGGGGGGGGGTTGCCATAATCGCCACGCTTGGCAGGCGGGTTGGCGATCGCAGTATAGCTGTTACAATGCACAGAGAATGCTGCTGCTCATTATCTGGTGAGTCCCTTAGTCGTCTCATACGACACCCACGGGAAGTGATGGGATAGTGCTATTATTTGACGTCCGACACCATACAGAACCTTAGTGTGAGAACACTTTAGTGTACAAAAAGTAACCTTTTTCCGGAAAATTTTCTCTTTGATCCGATAACTCGGGGAAGTGGATATTAGTATATCGTTCCAAATATTGATTCCTCCAAGGTTCCAGGTTCCGAGGTCTCCCTAGAGATACGTTGCCTAGTCGAGATGAGTTTATCGAGAAAATTAATGTTTTATCGATACTGAGTAATGGAAATGTCGGAGGTTCTAAATGTGAAAGTGTTCTGAGAATGTGTTAATTAAAGGAGGGGTTTAATGCTATTTTCTTAACACGAAGTTTCTTAATTGGTAATGTGAGTATGAGTATGCGTACTTACTCTTTAAATACAATTTTATACGACTGCTAGGAATATCATATGCTTTAAATACATAGGTATAAGCGTATATATGTCACCGGGAAATAGCAAACTCCCGATAAATTGTCAACTGAACATTTGGAATACATTTCACGCATTAAAATTTGACAGTCTATAATATCTCTGTGTCATGTGTATACAAATTGTGGGCTGACATAAACTTGCGACCAATCGGCACTCTGGTCTACATTTTATCTGTTTTGGTGTGATAGTTAAATTGGAAACTTGGCCCCTTATTGGTCTTTGTTTTCTCTGAAAAGACTAATGAGAGCTTTGTTTTCAGGTTTACTTTCACACGAAAACAGATGTAGACTTGTGTTCTGATTGGTCGCCGTTTTATTATAATCCACAATTTCTCGGAATGACTTCGCAAGATTATAGACCATCAAATTTTGATGCGTTAAATAGTACCTATTCCAAATGTTCAGTTGACATTTTATCGGGAGTTTACAATCTCTCAAGTCATTTTATAATCTTACGGAGTTTGCTATTTTCCGGTGACATATTCCTACTACTCGCACACAAGATAAATGTTTACATAGGGTTTCGAAGTAAACACATACCGCTGTCAATTATAACCAGAGGTCGGAATTAGGTAGAGTTATTTTTGTACTTACACTGATTTCATACAGCGAAAGAATAAAGTGGATATGCCTCAATTCCCGAGATTTATTAAATAAAAAAGTTATTTACTTTTACACAATTTAAACCACTGCACGTGCGACGTTGCCAAATTTACATCAACGACATCGGATGTCCGAAGTTGCAAAATTCCAATGCGCACACGCGCGATGTTGTTTACGTACATTTGTAGTTCGCACACAGCTCATGAGAACAAAAGAAAAATTAAAATTATTTATTTGTAGTGTTGGCCACACGGGATTGCTATTAGAAATCCCGGGAAGATCCATATTAATATCAACATTTCGATGCAAGTACATTAATAACTCTACCTAATTCCGACCTCTGATTATAACATTCAATAAAACATAATGTTGTTATGTTTTACGTGAAATTTCTCTGTTTTTATTATTTTTCTAAATAGCTAGTGAACTCAACAGCGAATTGAAGGCGGAAAGCACATTAAAACATTTAACAACCTTAAATTAAATCCATTTATTAACAACAGTGGACTCTCATATTTTCCTTCAAGAATTAAACCAACAGTACCCCTAACCATTCTCCATTGCAAATCTCATTTGCAATGCAATATTCTGCTCTAAAACGTTCCGCAGGCGTTTGCAAGCCATTCTCCTAGAGTAGCTGTCCATTTTCCTAGAATTGCCAGCTGAACGAATGAAACCAGACGCAGGCTAGACGTGAATTATAATCTGTAGTCACACAGTGTAGGCCTAGTCAATCAACCTCCGACCACACACTGGATGGTAATTGGATTAAATTTGTATTGTTGTTTATAGCTACATAGCAAGTCTGAGAATGGTAGGAAAATCAAATTCGTGTTGTGTGTCTTTAACATTTTATTTCATGTTGATTATCATGCAAGATTGTATCTATATCAGTTAGCTAGTGTAGAGAGTTATTGAAAAAAAGAAAAGTTTATTTATAAACAAAGTTTAGTTCAGGACATACCTACACGGCTGTGTATTATTAATATTGTCCCTTATTAGTGATGGGCTCTGAACCGGCGTGGGTTTATGATCACGTATTAGAAAACAAAGCAAAAAGTGGTTAATTTCTGCCTGCTCATGGGTCAAATGCGTTAATTGACGTATGTATGTAAAACGCTGTTTTGTTATCGAAACAAAGGTCATAACTCCTTGATTTTCTCTGATTTCCCTAAAACATTATCTTATGTCAAGAAAACCAATCCGAAATTCTCTTACAATCATCCAGTGACACATCTTCAAGCATGCGTTTATACAATAATTAGAATAAAATAGAAAACACTTTTTGCTATGTACACCTTAAACGTGTAACATAAAAGATATATTATGAAAACATAACATAACACCATAATTTGCATAATTATGTAATACATATTACCTCTGCCCATCCACTGGCCATTTCAAACATAATTTACAGCATACTCAAATATAACAATGACAGCAAACTGCCAGTTATTTGCCAATTACTGTCTTACACAGACAACAGCTGGACTTAATCTAATCTTGAAAGCTAAAACGATTTCTTAGCTACGTAAAAGCCAGTTAATATTTCGGCTAGACTTTAACTAACCGAATTATCTTACGGTTTGTGATTAAATTATTACAGGGCTTGGTAGGAGATTAGTTAGATTAGCGCCTGCAGAAAATATTATGGCAATAAGTTGTTTGAGTAAGAATCGAGAAGTAAATTACTTTCGGCGATAAACGAATCATTGTTACTTATTTTGTCTTCAATTAATTCTGGAATTTAAAGCATTCTTTACAAAAATGATTTATGAGATACCCATGCAATAAAACTTTAAAATTACTAACAATTTATTTATTTTTTTACCCAGTTGTGGAGGTCTGGTAGGCAGCCGCTCCACGTAAAATACTGGTATTCAGCTGAATCCGGTTTGACTGGAAGCAGACTCCAATATAGTTGGGGAAAGGCTAGGCAGATGATGATGATTAACAATTTATTTATTTTGAAATAGGTTTGATCCGAAGAACTAAATTATGTTAAATGCAAGCTTTACTCAATAGCTACTTTATCATAAACAGAAGCAGCCAGTAGTCAGTAAGCTCTATTTACCGCCTAGTTAGCGCGGTTAAACCCGCATGTAATCGATCAACCGCTAACGTTTGCTCACGTATTTACTGCAGGCGCTTGCAGTCAGTTCATTTATTAACTTTCGTTTGCAGTTGGTTAGTTACAATTATTGAAATGATTGAAATAATGAAAAACTTATTTTGATCGTCTTTGTGTGAAATATTTTGTTCGCTTCAATTAAAATAGGTGTTGTAGGTACCTACTTCTTGAATCCATGGTCCGGAGCGAGGAGGCTTGGGAAGCGGTCACCTCCTTCTGCGAAGCAGTAATGCTAGCGAAGGAGGAGGCGGGCCGCGCGAGTGAAAGGCAAGGCCTTCGTCCCAACCGCCGCTACAGGAGAAGACGCCCCGGCCGTCGGCAGTCGCAGGGCGATCCCCGGCCACCGTAGGCGCGGGCCTGCGGACGGCGAGCGTTGGGTGGCTCGCTGTCCGATCACCACCAGGCCCAGGTCGATGGCGCGTTGTGTTTCACGCGCGCCTCAAAGAGATGTCAGCATAGAGGACGGGGCCCGCTAGGGCCAGAGCCTGCCAGGGTTGCGGAATTTGATCGAAAGAGTCACCGCGGCCCTGGAAAGCAAAGGGCTTTAGAAGGAACACGGATGTGTTTTAGTCAGTAAGAGTCTGACACGCCCTTCCGCTCCACCCAGAGCGGAAGAAGTCATTTGATGATTTCCCATCCTTAAAAAAAAAAAAGGTACCCACTTCTTTTTGAGTCGATCGATGGCTAACTTTTTATTTAGATATTTCCTCTTTGTTATATTAGTTTCAATGATTTGATCTGGTAGTATTGGAGCTAGCATCAGTAGCGTTCATTGTACAGACGCCAGCACATCCAAGCTACAACTGTGTCAAATTTCTTTAATAGATTTTCAACTTTATGGCTAACCATGAAGTAATTTGACAGACACGTCAACCTTGAAGATTAGTCTTCAAGGTTGATTGGGACAATTTGACAGTTTCGGTTAGCTTTATGTGATGGCGTCCGTACAGTGCAGGTATATGGATCAAATCGTTAGGTTAGTAGTTTAGTTAGGTTCATAGTTTTAGTAGATAGGGTAAGTATGTGTGACTGGTTTCGAATACCTAGCATTGATTATGTTGTCAGCGGTAGTTGCATCTAGAAGTTGATACTCTCAAGTTTTATTCAAAGTCAAAGTCAAAGCATTTATTTCAAATAAACCATTAACAGGTACTTTTGAATTGTCAAAGTCAGTCCGTCAAAAACATGAAGCTATTTGCACGTTCCAAAGCGTAGATCTCTATGGAGAAGAACGTGCAAAAAATTCCACGGACACTCTTTTAAATCATTTTATGTTTACAAAAATCCTGGTTACATTAACCTTGTTGCTTCTATATATGAGAACAATGTAAAGAAAGAAAAACAATTTACAGTATCAAATATTAAAATGAGCCAGTGGCAACTAAGGGATGACCAGTCTCCACTGACGGCGCACACAAACACATTAATTTAACGAATGTAACTTAGGTTCTTAAGGAGGCATGAATACAGCAAATAAGTAACTTAATTGCCATGAAATCACATCTCTTCCCCAAAATAAACATCATACTCTCTCGCCACTGTCCAGTAAGCCTTTCAAGAGCATTACCTCTCCACATAGTAGTGTTTGCACGGCATAAACCTCCGTGACGTCAGCAGAGGTCGGAGGAGGATTTACCTTCCCTCCGGGAGGGATCACACGTTCCGATGATATACAGCTACCCTTTCTGTGTTTACTGGTCATTCTTTTCGGTAGTGGTAGGTTGGTAAGGTTACAGTTGATGGGTACAGGTTTTTAGGGGTTCCGCATATCTGAATAGACAAACGGAACCTTTATGGGATCACTCGATCGTCTGTCTGTCTGTCCGTCTGTCACAGCCAATTTTCTTCAAATCCAGTAGACCGATTTGGTTGAAATTTGGTGCACATGTAAGTGTCTGTGACCCAGAAACAACGCGTAACGAAAATGAATTAATTTTGAAAATTGGGTCATTTTTTAGGGGCCAATAAGAAAATAAAAATAAAAAGTTTATCCAGCAGGCTGTACCGTGTGATACATCAAATTAAAGGGCTTATCATAAAGATCTCAAAGGTACTTTTGAAATTAATTTAAAATATTCCATTCCGGAGTTATTAAAGAATGATGATGAAGTTATAAAAGTTTACCATTACTCACCCTTATCTCCGAAACTACTGAGCCTAAAATTTGGGAAAAAATACAAATAATAGGTCTTTAGGTAGATTACAAGAAAACCTTTCAGAAGTCAATGAATTTAAAGTAACATGTTAAAAAATATTATTCGTTCGGAACCCTTTGCACGGGAGTCCGACTCGCACTTGACCGGTTTTTTATATTAGGAGTTGGTGGGAATGTAAATGATTTTGTTTGGATTATTATTAGTTTTGCTGTGCAGTGTGCAGTGAGTATCATATCGTGTATGAACTTGTATTATAAACAAAGATAGAAATACCTACTTTGTGTAGAGATTTTATTAAGATAGACTCAGGTCAAGACAATCTCCACAGCCTCTCGCATGTCTCCGATCCTCAGTGTTTGTGAGGTATCTCACCGTAGTCCTTCGCCAATCTCTCGTCTTGCGCCGTATGCTGCATCTCCTATAGGTACATTTGATGACCTTATACGAGGTACGGTGACAGCGTTCGATAGCGCAGCCTTAGGATTAGCAAATTTAAAAAATATATATTTAAAAACCGTATTTACCATAGACAAACTAAGAAGAAAAATATTGACAAAGAACAAGCTAGTGACATTGGCCCCTAAAATATGCCTAAACTCATACCTTGTCTGCACTTAACTATCAGTCTCAGACGCACCGGCAGAAGCGGCGAAATTTAGAACCGACCAAATTTGAATAGCCAGCAACACGTGGGAACTAAAACAGTGTCCATGGAGTTTCTTACATGTTCTTCTCCATAGAGATCTACTATCTTCCTGACTGATCGACTTTTTGACAATTTAAAAGTGCCTGTAAATAGCTTAATTACAAAAATGCTTTATCTTTGAATTCGACACGAAGAAGGAGCCGAGTTCATAATATCATAAGAAACTACCTACTTTAGTAGCAATAAAATCCTCTCCTTAAATCCCCTCCCCACTCTACCGATTTTTATTCCTATTCATTTACTATGCACGCGGTACGGTTGTGGAATGCACTGCCGCCTGACATTAGGGAATGCAAAACTCTTCCAGATTTTAAAAGAAGAGTGAAAGAACACTACCTTTCGGTACCATCATAGTTGCATATTTTAAGTATATGTTATTATTATTCTTATAGTATTATTTAAGTAGTATGTATTAGTATGATATTAATTTTAGTCATATTTATTATAGTATGTTATATTTAAAGTTTTTTTGTCTTTTTATGTTAACATAACTTTTACACACGATGTCTACATATCTTTTATTCGACTCTCCTTTCGCAGGTATGCTGGAAGAGATTTCTTTAGAAATAAGCATCACCTTTGTACCTATTTTTCTGTTCCCTTCTTATTTATTTGTTAAATGTGTGTACATAAACTGTTAAATAAATAAATAAATAAATAACATAATCAAGCCCTGTTATCAACCGTTACAATAATTACGCACAACATTACATACGAAACTAAATACACTGCTCCCAAAAATATTGCTACAGTACCATAAATCAAACAAAAAGAAATCATTGCACGGACGTGTATTTCAATGCAACGGCCCCGAAATCGGTCGCAGGCGCATAGGTCAAAGTACATGCTTCTCTTTCTAACGCGGTAGTTAGAAAGGGATGGATGGGCGCTCTCTAGAACCCAAAAATGCAGTTTGGACAAGCTCGCAATCGAAGTAATGAGATATTTCGTGGCGATGCCTTTTTATTGCAATTCTTTGGTGGAACTAATTCGAGAAGAAAGGTTTTTGGTGTTAGAATAAAAAGGCATAATGAATAAACTTATATTCTTTAGCTTGGTTTGAATATTCGACGCCTTGTCTGTTGCATCTGTCTCTTAGCAACTGCCACGATGATCTGGTGTTTTTTTAGTTATAATGTGCAGCTAGCATAATTATTTTGTATTGACTACTAGTTAACAATAAATCCACTTGTACCACACATCACTAACCTAACTCCAGATCAAAAAAAATCTAATTGGTCCGTCAGATTGATTTCCAAAAAATATTGGACACGTATTTTTCTTTTGTCACGTAAACACTCGTGTGACATCACTTACCAGTACACTTTTTACTGGAAAGTGACGTTACAAGCCCCCACTCTTTGATGCGTTTTATCTTAGTGTTTTTTTATTGATTTCATAAAATAAAAAATACGTATCCCATATTTTTCGATAATCTACCTGACGGACTATATATTTTATATTTTTTTTTAACCCAGGCATCATCCCTATGGTTATAACAACCATGCATTCAGAGCCTCAGTCAAATTACCACTTCCACACACTTACTAGACTTCAATTAATCCATAAACCAATTAACTTAGTACAGCACAAACCTAACCTCATTTTCTCAATATTCCTAACCCCGGGAGCCACTCACAAGGTGCCGCTCTATGATACAGCTGAACATAAAGCCGGTCGCTCACTGCGGACAATAGTATTAATTAAACGATTGTTTGGAAACCAGTCGCGTGATAGTCGAACGAGACTGTGCGGTGCAGGGTCGGATTGGGGCGGATTTTGGTGTGCAACTAGAACCAGTTAACTTTGGTGTTGGGGGCCCAAATTTTTTCCAACTATCAATTCGATTAAATCCATAACAATTTTAAATGAAACATACTGTCTACGAACACCCAAAAATAGTCTACTACTGCATAAATCCGAAATTAGTCGACGGTTTCTAAATGTCTTATTTATCAAATCTCAATTCAATTGACTCACTATTATTCCTGTTACATGTGAATATTTGATTGACAGTTGTTACATCAGTCCTGATTTTATTGTAGATTTGAAGAAGAGAGATAGGCTTAATTTACTTATTGAAGTCAATAAGAGGAACTCTTGCTTCTATTATAAATGCGAAAGTTTGGATGGATGAATGAATGGATGTTTCTTACTCAATCAAGTCAGAGCGAATGAATGGATCTAAATGAAATAGTCTGGAATGGCACATAGATTTTTAACCCGGGAGTATGCTGCCTTCGTAGATTTTCCGACGACAAATAGTACAAATACTGTTATAAAAGCGTAACTTATAAGGGTACGCCGGGGCCCCGTTGTACCGACCTGATCCGGACCAGTTGAACGTTCGTGATTTAATTAATTAGTGCTTGACAGTTATCGATTCGGCGAGAAGTCGACTTACTTGAAAATTATCGGGTTACCGCGTTCATTTGTTATTTCCACTGTATTTAACTCAAGCAGGGTATTATTTAACAGATATTCAGTAGTCATTGAAATTCAAGCAAGTTTCTGAAACGTTATAAAATCAACATTACTTGTTACATTTTAGCGAGATTTGTCATGATATTGTAACTTAATCTACTTTATACGTAGATATTTACACCTGTTTTTATAAATACTTAACTAACTAACTATATACACTAGAAATTAACCCTAAAATATGGAGTCATAAAATTCATCTGCATCGCTGTCGACTGGAAGTGTACCCAAAAGACTGGCGGCATTGCCACGTTGTATGGCATTGCTTATCTTTTGAAAGCCAGCCCTTGGGTCACGCGAAGTGTCAACTAAGCGTCTTTGTAAATAAAAATCCCAGAAATCTTTATACGTTATAACCTAAATCAAAGGTTGATTTGGATACCTATTTTTCTCTTATAACTTTGGGTCTTCAACAGATTCCGGAGTTTCTTAAGAGAGAAGGTCACGGCAGTCATTCATACAATTTATCTTTTAATTTTCACTTCCTCTTTACTATTGACTTTTTTACAAAATTTTAATGTTATCATATACAAGCGAGTTAACTTAACACGATTTATTATTTTATCCTTATGCTATCTGTACTTACTAATATTATAAATGCGAAAATAACTCTGTCTGTCTGTTACGCTTTCACGCCTAAACCACTGAACCGATTTTGATGAAACTTGGTCCGCGAATAGACCATGTCCTGGAATAGTACATAGGATACTTTTTATCTTGCGACTATGTTCCCTCGGGATAATTTTTACATATACCTACGGGCAAAGCTGCCGGCGGTAGCTTGTAGAGGTAGACTATAAACGGATGAAGAAGCCTTTTCCTTGATTTACCACCTTATCTTTCAATTACCAAAAACAATTCAAAGGTTATAAAACTCAATTCGATGACATACAAGTAATAAAACCTTTAAAACTTCATTGCAACGTATCTTCGAAGCAGCCAAATCCACCCATACACGGCCATACATGGCCATACACAGCCATGTGCATGTCTACTCCTCTAGTACTTACGAATAATGATCGCCTGCGCACACGCATACAAAAGTATTAACGCACTAGTGTGTTAAACGGGGCAATACAGATGAGGTGCAATGGTGTGTACCTATTCGCTAAACTGAGGTGCACTTTTTAGTGAAATTTCAATTTGACCAATAATTATTATGAGTACTAATAATATTATAAAACTGCCATGAAAACCTAAGCAAACGTTAAAATTACAATTCACAAAACTTACGTTTAGTACTTGCGACAAAATATTTAAATCTTACAATAAAAAGTAAAGAAGTACTACGTCATGCTACGAGAATACTACGAAATAGTTAGTGCTACGCCGTAGCTATTCGTAGCACTCATCTATGACATGCTACGAAAATCTAACACAATTATTGTTGTTGCAGCTAAGTTATTGCAGAAATAGTAAGCGGTTCCTCTGCTTTTTACAATCGTCTTTAGTAACAACAAACTGAATTTTTCAATGTTGTTTTTATTGTGATATTCAAAAATACCCATAATCTTTCCCTATTTCGCACCATTTTTTGAAGGGAAAACTTCTATAGGCGCATTGAGCACTTTTTGGGTGAACAAAAATCATGGAACTCGCGTCATAGAAGTGAAAACTAAGGAAAGCTTCCCGAAAGACTGCCCCGCATGTTTTTTTTTCTATCAAATTAACGTAAAGTTATGTAAGAATAAAGCCACTCTAAAACAAAAACCGCGTACCATCTTCCTCCACCCAGCCTTTACAACACGAAATTATTGCCAAAATTTCCCTTCGCCCTTCTTGTCCGTGTGTGAGTACTGCGCAAGCGCACACGCACACATTCATCGCATACCTGAACTTAATTCGAGTGTGTGCGTCAGCCGGTTTACCAAAGTACATTTTTAGGGTACCCATACAACTATAAATAGTTTAATGAGGCCCGAAAGAATTTTCGGGATTATTTCTTTGCCACAAAGTATACAGGCATCTGTCGTTTTTTGGGCAATGGCCTTATGGAGACTTGGTGGTGGTTTGAATAAGGCCTTGCCCTTCTTCGCCCGTAATTTGAGTCTATGTATTGATATTGCCGTGTTTAAGTCGCAGGAAGTCGTTAATTTGAGGTTAATGACAGACGAATGTGAAACCAAGGGTAAGTGATTGAGGGTTTTAAGGTTATTGTTAGTTTTTAATGTGCCAATGTTATTAAAGTCAAAGTCAAAGATATTTGTTCGCAAATATAGGTAAGCAATTATATAAAGTCGTAGGTAGAATACGTAATAAGAAAAATGGCCAGTATTCATTTTATTTATATTTTATTAGGGATAACAAACAGTAGTATATAATATAATATTCTCAACACTTAGTCAATTGGAGTAGCATAAACAATGTTAGCATTAGTATGTATCATTATCTGCTTAGCCTTTTCCCAACTATATTGGGGTCGGCTTCCAGTCAAACCGGATTCAGCTGAGTACCAGTATTTTATGTTGCGCGTTGTTTAGTTTGCGTCCTAGACCCTCCACAATCAATAATGGTGCCTATTTGATTTTCTTGCTTCTAACGATTAAGTTTCAATATACGTACATAGCTTAGGTCTGATTTACATTTATCAAAAACATCAAGAAAAAGGGTTATGAAAGCAATTTTATTAGAGAAAGCCTATTTATTAATGATGAAATGGTTCTTTGTGCTAAGTTATGCTTTTATTTTTCTGAGCCTGAGGTTGTTAGCCGGCACAGAAACCGTTCGTCTATAAGAATGAGGCTTTGACTGTGTGAAATTTCGCAAAAAATATCGTTAGGCAAAAGATTGAAAAAACTTAAACGTTATATACGTTAAGATCCCAGAGCTGCCAGAACTTACTTATTTTCTCATGAACAAAATATATCGCTTCTTTGCTTCAATAACGTGATAAGTCCGACAGTTCATTTGTTTTTTTGAATAAATAAAATCGATCACGGCGCGGTTTGCTTCAATGACGTGATTAGTCCGACAGTAATTTTTTTTTTGACGATTTTTGGAAAACATACATCGGTCACGGCGGTTTAAAAACTAAAAAAAATAACCATCGGACTTATCACGTTATTGAAACAAAGAGGCGATATGGGATAGAGTAGTGTTAGTATGTACTTTTAACATACGCATACCGGCTAGCTTGGTCCATTTTTTTTTCTTTTATCGCTATGTATCGAAGGTATTTCAGTAGTCAAGGAGGGTACTTTTGAATTTTCCAAATCCTGGTAGACTTTAACTTTCGTAATTTGTACGTAATAAATAAACTATGCCCGAATTTCAGCCTTGGCAATAGGATCTTACTCGAAGTTGCGACCAGCTCTTAGTCGTTAAAATATTATGTAATAGGGAATATGCAGTTTTTTATTTGCAAAATGAAATACTTATTGGCTCTAGTAGACAATAATGAAAATCTTTTTTTTAAATACCTTCATCAGCGATGAAGTTTTAAAGCTTCAAAGATGACAATTAGAAAGAGAAGTCCGATACGAACTCTGACGTCAAATACTATGTTGCCTATACAGAGTGCCATAGAAAACTGCGTCTCCGCGAGAGAGATATATTTGTTTATAATAGTCATATCTCGTTTGTTTTTCGATGAATTTTGATTCTAATTTCACTGTTAGTATTATATTTTTGTATATTTTCAGATAAAGTGTATAGATAATAAATATTTCTTTCATGCATATTCCCTATTACTTTATTATTTAATTTATTATTTAACAATATTCTGTAAAACATACATAAAAATCAGCACTCAGACTTAAAAAGAAAAGTGATTTAATGGCTTTTGCACCTGACACCTGGAAATCGGCCCAAGCTAGCAGGTTTGGGTATGTTAAAAGTACATATTAACACTACTCCATCCCACATATTTTATTAGCGAGTAAATAAGGGAGGTCTGGCAGTTTTTTTTCTCGGAAGTACTTATTTAATATCTGGCAGTTTGAGTACTTTTTCTGGACTACCCATATGTCCATTCATTGGAATTGTTCGTCAAATCGTTGAGTTCCTTAAAGTTTTAAGTTTGAGCTACACGATAACTGACAAATGCTTGCACTGTCTGGACAGGTCCACTCAAATCTGTGTGGTACTTTCCTCAAAAGACCACTTCAGACCTACATGGTTCTCATATGATTTGACCAGTACGTTTGTATGGACTTTAAAAGAGACTTTGACCTCGGAGTTTGTTTCGGTGTTTCTTCTCAGGGTAGTCAGCTAGGAAACACCGGCCTCATCTAGTTTAAAATTACCCAAAAACATTGACGTGTTAAAGTGTTATGTTTACTACTGACAAAATAAATATCTTGTATCATTTATCATCTGGGATCTTAGTCCATTTTGTTTTTCGTTCCTCATAATAAAGTTGAAGTTTTATTAGTTGGTGTGATTGAATTTTATATCTCTATCAAAATTTAAGTAGTTAACATCTCATGATTAGATAAGTTTTGACTGTCCATCACGAAAGTAAGACAAATATTTTGGATGTATATTTTTAGACAAGAGGCTCAGGGGTTTAAGAAACGAAAATTCTAGTGCAAACAGCATTAGAATTTTCGGGTAAAATTTGCTAGGTGATAGCTAACATTTCCAGAAAATTCTAGTCGCAGTTAATTTGGCTTTTTGTTATCTTGTTGTCATGACCGCAATATTATTAACCACTCAGCAAGCCACTTGGACCTCTGAGGAAGCAATTTTTACCACATGTTCCTAGCACAATTAATTAAAAATTCGGAATAGTTAAATGAGTGATCAAATTGCAAGCAGCTTTTTCGAAAGATGTTTATCGTTCGAAAAAGCCGGTTTATTCTAGAGAAAATTTCACCGTGAAAGGTCACGTGAAGTGAGCATGAGATGAGCTGCTGAGCCAATTGATGCTGGAAATTGACAGCACACTTTACTTAAGTTATCTTGGTGACTTTGTGAGTTTTCGTGAACAAACTTAACTCAACTTTGAGTTAAGCTTGTATTTCTACAAGAACTTTATTATCACTGTAAGTAATATTAGTTGTTTTGGTGTACAATAAAGAATTAAGATACATTATTTAGTGCCTAATGAGTTTGAGTTGTAGTTTTCTTCATGAATATGTTGGCAATGCACGTGCAAGGCTATACTTGATACTCACACCACGTGGTCATATTGCTCGTACATTTACAAATTCAACAGAAAGTTAAACTTAAATTCGGACCTGCAGTTGTATTCTGTAAAAATCTTAATGTGGTAACTTAGGTAAAGTGACCAGTAGAAAGAAAAAGAGAGAAAGAAAGTAGAGTTTATTTGCGACAGGCATGATGCATACCAAAAAATAGAATACAAAAAAATTACAAAAGTTATGCAAGTTGGGAAGATATGCGTCACATTTGCGCAAAATGGCCATCGCTCAGCATAATGCTGGGACTCGTGTGCGAGACAGCCACAGCGCTGGTTTTCAGTGACAACCGGCCAGGCGAGGTGAAATGACAAATAATTCCAAGCTCACTCCAACTAAGTTTTATGTTTGATGAAGACAGATTTTACTGGCTCTTTATCCGTTAGATTAGAAGCCCTAAGTGAAGCGTCACTTAGGGCTGATTTTTCAATAGTCAGTTAACTTTGATCCGAGGAATAAAATGGAGGTTTGACAGTTTTTGTACGGGAAATGTGTCAAACGGCCATAAATAATTCTTTAGTAAAAAAAATAGTTATACATACAGTTTTTATAATATATACATATGTCACCGGAAGATTGCAAACGCCGTAAGATTGTAATAAATAAATATTAAGTTATAATTTCTCTATATATTATGAGAAAATCGTTCTGTGTACAATAAATCTCATCCAAATTCAATTGTTTCCAATATATTTATGTCTAATTAAGAAAAAATGTCAATCTTACGGCGTTTTCAATTTTCCGGTGACATATACACACAATTGAAATAAATATAAAACAAAATATTGTAAAACTTATATTTGAAAAGAGTAATGGAGTCTGTTATCCGTTCTTCTTTATAAGAATCTACTTTTTCCGAATGGCTGAGTCACTATCATATTTTATTTTCAAACTGTATATTCATTGACGATCAAGTGCTTTTTAATGGTCTAGTTACAATACATGAATTGAATTTGACTTCATTTGTTGAGACGTTTCTTAAATTTTAAATTGGTTCTTCAAAATAACAAAACAAAGACAAGAGAATTCTTTTAAAATAATGTTATAAAATTCAAATAAGTACCATAATGAACTCCTAACACAAAGGCTTGCTCATACTGAAACACATAATTAATCACTCTCCACACTATCAATCCGATCACCCGCAAAAGCATGTTCAATCATTCAAGTCAAAATTAACCTTCGAGGAAATATATAACAAAGTTCAAAACCTACATAGGAACAAACCTGAATTACCGTTAGCTCCAAAAACATGGAGTAACAAAGATGCTGCGGTTTTGGTCCCAACATTCGAAAAACACCATGAGCAAAGGAAAATTACCCTTATGTCTATAGGGCCAAGAATCATGGATAATTTTCTTGAGTGTATTAGACGTTGGGTGCAATTTATTCGGGTTATCCAATTGTATAGTTCTTTGGGAACAATGCCGATGGCTTTTGTTATGGAACGAACGTGTGAGGAATGCTCTGGATGATCATAAATCGTGTTTATTATAGCTCCTGCCTGCTCCCCACCATGGATAGACTGATGGTTGTGGAGGAAAAGTTTTTTGAAAATTGCCCATTAACGGCAGTTAGGTGTTTTGAGAATGATGCAGCATATTCAGGGACTATTGTTACATCAAATAAATACTATAGATGCGTTGTCCGCACTCTAAAAGAAGGCAACCAGCGGTAGTTCCCTTCTTATATAATTAGGTTACGTAGCTATCTATTTTTTTTAAATTTAATGTGGGTTTGCTCTTGACTCTAGTCTAGGTCATAGATGACAGAGACAAAGTCGACGATGTAGCGAGCGAGCTTACCCAGAAGAAGCCTGTTCACTCTAATTTTGAAGAGATTAGGGTTGTATGCGTTTGGAAACACAGACGCAGGCAGAGAGTTCGACTCCTTTGCTATGCGCATTATAAAAGACGTTTAGAAACGTTTAGTGCGAATTGGTGGAATAGCAACAAGGTAGGGATGGTAACTTGCAGTGCGTCTAGATGTCCGATGGTAGAAGGAGGCCGGTGGGATGAGGTCGTGGAGTTCCTGGACACTCTCCCCGAAGTACAATCTGTGGAAGACCGACAAGCAGGCAATCTTGCTACCGATTAGTACCAATAGTTTTTTTTAGAGTTGTGATGTGGGTGAATGACGCATTAATACGTCACACATACATGCATTCACGAAAAGTTAAAAGGGAACCGCTTATCTTGGGTATGGTCATGTGAAGAGGAGGGATGAAATACACGTAACTAAAAGAGTTATGAATACAAATGTGGATGGATGGACAGGGAGAGGAAGGTCAAAGAAAAGATGGATGGATTGTGTTAGGAGTGATATGAAAGAAAAGGGAGTTAGTAATAGCGTGACGGCTGACGAGACAGAAAGGAAGAAAAATACGTGTTGCGCCGACCCCAAGTAACATGGGATAAGGGCAGGAAGATGATGATGATTTTTCGCATGGGTAAGTCTATGGTTCCGGTAGCCAATATTTATTGTAATTAGTAAATAAGGATTTTGTGTAGTCTTAGTTTGTATATTTTATAATCTAAAAGATGCAAAAACGTCACTCTCAGAAAATAAGACAATTATTATTATACAAACAACATCTGCCTAGCCTTTTCCCAACTATATTGGGCTCGGCTTCCAGTCAAACCGGATTCAGCTGAATACCAGTGTTTTACGTGGAGCGGCTTCTGGCTTTTCTGGCTTCTGACAATCTACGGATTGTCAGAAGCCAGAAAATCTGCCAAACTAATCTGCTAATCTGCGACTGCCAAAGATCTAAAAATGAAAGCCGGGACCAACGGCTTAACGTGCTTTCCGACGCACGATATGTTAAGGTCACCCATCCACAGACCGACCTGGGCAAGCGTTGCTTAACCTTGAAGATCGGCCCGTGCGGCTATTTTATTTAGCCGCGAGCTCCTTTTAATATTATTAGACAAACCCGTTGATGTAATTTTTTTTTTTTTGTCTATGAAAGCAGCGGTACAAGAAGTCTCTAAATTGTTTAAACGGGTAAAAAATATTGATAAGTATAAATTGTGCACTAAACACTTGCGACTCTAGGTTGTGGTGAGGGGGGACTTGACGATCAAAAGGTTCTACTTTTAAGCCTAATTTAAAAACATAATGTTTGATTTGATTTGAAACAAATGTCTTATGTTTCTTATGAAGGCACATCCCAAAAAATAAGAACGGTGCAATTTATTGCGACCTAACGTGGTTAATCTATCTACGATGATTTGCCTAATAAGTTAATAAGTTAATACCCAAAAAAGTATTTCTCAAATAATCATTATCTCAATAATCCGAACGCCCCTCCGCTAGTCCCCCATAGTTGGCCGTAGTTCCTAAATCGCCTCACGTTGCCTTATACAAGTCTCCCTAATTGGCAACACTGGGGTGCGGGGGAAGTTACAGAACTGCTGATAGTTTGCCAGCAGTGTGGCAGGCAATTAAATTAATTTGGGGATGGTTGGGACACGATTTAGCTTAGTAATCGGGAAAATTTTAATGAGGGCGAATTAGAATAGTGAGGGCTGGGATAGGGAGGTCTGTATCTGATAATATCTGCCATGAGGATGGTGCAAAGAAGGTCCTCTTGAAAGATTTTGACACCTTCATAAAACGATGTGATTTTGGCAATAAGGTAAATGATAAATTATTTCGTAAATAGGTTAAAACCACACTTTTACGCGTTAATCTTGGTCAGTTTAAATCAGATGAAGCCGGTGTTTCCTAGTTATCAAGGTATTTTCTAAGTCCATAAAATCATATGAGAACCACGTAGGTTAATGTCTGAGGTGATATTTTGAGGAAAGGACCACGCAGATTTGAGTGGACCTGTCAAGATAGTGTAAGCATTTTTCAGTGATCGTGAAGCTCATTATTATTTGTCTCAGTAAATTTGACTTTACTAATAAAGAGAAATAAATAAAGGCAACCATTATACCTTAAATCAATTTGAGATAATACAAGTACGAAGATTACCACAAAAATAATGCAAAACAAAAAAACCAGATATTTTGCGCCAAAGTTTGTCACTAAAATTCAGATCACGTTCTCATACAGCTGTCTGAGAAAAACTGAAAACTTTCCAAAATTGGTTGGAAAAGGTTCCAGCCAACTTCCCGGTCGGCTAACGGTATAGCTAAAAAGAAAATGTGTTAATATCTCCGCTCGTCTCCATTGTTCGAAAAGTGTCGACGAGATGTAAATTCAAACAAACATGGCCGCCATTTCGTAACTTTTTAGGGTTGCGTAGACAAAAGGCAGAAACGGAACAATTATAATTTCTTTCTGTCCGTCTGTTATAGTATTGGTCCTATATTGATGCTAGGAGGAAAATGCATGCTGTGTAGGTATTTATGGAGAGAGAGGAGTGGAGATACTTATGATAAACATAAATTATATTTATGTTGTTAAAATATAGTTTCCTTGTTTGACATGAAATAGCAGGGGCAGTTGAGGGTGTGTCATGCTCATTCAGTTCCCTTCAAAATGGTTGAGCTGAATGGTGCTGATGCACGCGTCATGGTCGTGAACGGGTGCCGTCAGTGGAGACAGATATTTGATACAATAAATTTAACCAGGATTTTTGAAAACATAAAATGATTTAAAATAGTGTCCGTGGAGTTTCTTCTCCATAGAGATCTACGCTCTCGAACGTGCAAATAGCTTCATGTTTTTGACGGACTTACTTTGACAGTTCAAAAGTACCTGATAATGGCTTTGACTTTGACAGGTCCAAAAATAACCCTTTAAACGTCAGTCTTTTAAATTATGGAAAAAATAATTATGTTTGGCACTCTTGAATCCAAGGTATGTATAAAAACACAATTTAAATGGGCGAGTAGAAACACATCGGTTTCATAATTAAAAGATTATTTCTTAACAACTTTCTAATTTAAATCTTGAGTGTCACCAACTCTTGATCTCAAGTGCTAATGTCACTAATAATTCTAATTTTAATTTCTTCTTCTGGGTAGGCTCGCTCCATCGTCGACTTTGTCTATGTCATCTATGACCTAGACTAGAGTCAAGAGCAAACCCATATTAAATAAAAAAAATACAAACTCATTTTGCAGTCATTAAAAAAGGTACTGTGCATACGTAAATATTAATCCAACTACGGAACCCCTAAGCGTTGTCTGACATGTACTAGGCCGAATTTTTTTCCTTGTATTTTACAAAATGTGGTGTTTTTACTGCCTCGCCCGTAAATTATAATAGCTTGGTGTTTGTCGTAGAAGTGTCATGAATCATTTGGTGGTTGAGCAATTTTCGGAGTATTTGTAAGAACGAGGGTAACAGGAAAAAGTCTTTGTTTTGAGAAAGTGTAGATCCTTTCTTAACTTCTTGATGACGGATCAGTCCCTCTAGACGAGATAAATTGGGACTTTAAAAAAGTGAAACCTTTATGGATCACCTTTTTCACAGTTTGTATTTTTTTGACCAAAAGCATCTTTTATTGATTGGCTAGCTGACCCGGCGAACTTCGTACCGCTTCAGATTGTGTTGTTACAAAATATTGGCTATATTTTGTAAGGATAATAATAATAATATCTTGGGACAATTCACACGAGGTCATCCGATCCCAAACTAGGCAGAGCCTGTGCTATGGCAACCAGACAACTGATAAACATACTTATATATTTCTAAATACATACATATTATAGACAAATCACACCCAGACACAGAACAAACGATCATGCTCATCACACAAAGATTTGTCCTGGGTGGGAATCAAACCCACGACCTCCGGTTTAGCAGTCAGGGTCACTAACCACTCGACCAACAGGCCAGTCAACAAGGATAACTTCCTTCAGTTATTCAATGAAACTTGCTTACAATTCAACTAAATAAAATATCCTATCTAAGTACATTAAAAATACAAAACAGTTAATTGATTTTAAGCTTTCTGATAAACTATATTTTTTGTCTTTTTTTTGCGGTGCGTTACTACATAAAGATTTATCAATTCCGACTCACGCTAGTGCTACTTATTGAAAATATTATAAATAAAACTATGTTTAAGGTTTAAACTTCATAATATATTTGGCCATCTGCCTTCAATGAACGTTGGTACCGGAGTCCCAAATAAAAACAAAACATATTTTTATATTCCTATTTCAAATTCCCTTTTACTTTTCGCCAGACGCTTCCAAAGGGCTACCTTGTCCGCCAGAGACCTGGAGCCAAGGATATCCTCGTCACAATATACAAGGATGACTGTTTTCTGACGCGCGAACATGCGACGTCCATGCGCGAAACAGGGAAACTCCAAATGGATTCCACAAACTTCCAACGACTGGTCTTGCGATTAATTTATGGTCATCGCAAAGGCCATAGGCACGGAAAATTGTAGACGCTTAAAATGGCGGTAAATCCGTAGGAATCATCGGTATACGCGAGATTAAGACATCCTCTCCTTTGTATTTTCCTTTTATTATTGTTGCCTAGATGACGTTATTCAAATCAAATCAAATCAAAAGTCATTTATTCAAATTAGGCTGAGTGCCAGCACTTTTTAAACGTCAAAGTTCCACATAAAGACAGTCCCCCAAAACGCCCGCCCGTCACCTCTTCCTAGTGTTTTAGCTGGGAAGAAGAAGTGGCGCAACAAACTCCACAGCAACACATCTGTCTGTTAAGTTTTAAAAACTTGAATTTAAACAGTAGCATGCAAAGTAAGTTTACAAAACATGACACAGAAAAATAATGTGTCTAATATGTAAATCAAATTTTGAATGAAATTAATTGACACTTGTTAGCTAGCACACTCCATTATGCCATCAAAAACAAACAAACTCAAGCATTAACAAGTAAATCCAACTAATTAAGCCTCCAGGCATAAATCATAAATGGTGTGCGCACTTACACTTTTTCCAGTCCATCGAGGAAGTAAATTACACCAGATCCACTGTTCACAGCTTCTATCAAAGTATCGTAATCCTTTGTCGTTGATTTGTATAAAGTTGAAGCTGTAAAAAATGTCTAAGTTATCGTAAAAAAAAAGATTCGGCCGTTTATGCCTCAAAAACGTATATTTCGACACCCTCAAGGGAATCAAAATTTATAGGTTGCTTCTCTAAAGTCTTACTTAAAGTATAAAAATTGGGAAGTAATAGTTTTATCATATAAAAATCATTTTTTACGATTACAAACTTATATTTTCGGTTGAAGAATTGACCGTGACGTACATTGATGTATGGGAGAACATTTTGTACAGTCCAGATCAAAAGACAAAGTGAAAAAACTAAAACGATTGTCAAAGAATCAAGTATAACCCCTACGGGAGTATCCCGTGGTAAACTCTACAATGGACCTCTTGAAACTTTTCGACAATCGTTATTGAATTTTGTCTTGAGCCTCTTTTGTTACCTAAGTATCCCTATCCACCATAATATGCTAGATTAATATGTATTAGTTTTTTTTTTTTTAATGTTTAATTTGTATTTTATCTATGGGCCTTAGTTGCCTGGTAATCGTAAACTATATATAAGAATTATTGGCCCCTGCCTGACCACTGACAATTAACAAGGTTTTAAATGGCAGAGGGTGACTTGCACACTCATTAAATGGGCCCCCGAAAACGGTTGCTAGCACTATATATTACATATTATTATTATTCCGTGTATTCATTTAATCGTACTTACAATTATATTTTTAAATATTTCAATATAAACTATAAAAAAAAAACATCTAAAATATAATAATAGTAATATATTAATAGCCCACCGTTATCGGGAACAGGGTCCAAGCTACCGGCGGTCAGGCCTCAAGAGAGAGGAACCTCCTAAAAATACGAGCCGTGTCCAGAAGTACCGCTTTCTTAATCAGGCCCTTGATCCAGTTGCCTTACGAGAGCCTCCTGAGGTGCTGTTCAGCCACCAGCTTGGTGGCTATTAAGCCATTGGCTGACACGACTATCGGTACAATGATTGCTGAGTCCGCATCCCAAATGTCGACATTATTATTATCCTTATAAGTATAAAATCTAAAACAAAAAAAGGATAAAAATCTTTTTGATATTTGATTAATATAATTTTTTTTGATATTTAAATAATAGAAGAAAGATTTTTATAAGATTTGATAGTGTTAATAATAACCTAGCTTTCATACGATATCCATTGGCTTGAACAGCCATTGAGCCTTACTCTTAACTAGCCTTAGTTTAATTTAGCCGATTTAGATTAAACTTAGATTTTGCTTGGATATTTATATTGTTAGTAAGACCTCGTGCGAAATCCACGAGAGGTTTCTGCCGACAAACTGCTTTGCAGTTTGGCAGATACGATTTAAATTGTAACGCAATTTGATCAAATAAAAAATCCTACTAATATTATAAACGCGAAAGTTTGTAAGTATGGATGGATGGATGTTTGATACTCTTTCACGCAAAAACTACTGAATGGATTTTGATGAAATTTGGCACAGGGGTAGATTATAGACTGGAATAACTCATAGGCTACTTTTCATCCCGGGAATATTTTCTCTTGTGATAATTTTCGACAAACGCGGGTGGAGCCGCGAGTGGAGCCGCGGGCGACAGCTAGTACCTTAAATAAAGACAATCATACTCATAGAATTTTCGGTTGACCATCCTGCATTTAAACTGCACACCCCAGGAAGTAGGCGGCTTTGCAAAGGCTAGCAGCCTGTCAACTTGTCATTATCCTTTATAATAAACGTTTATAAACCATTTAGTAGATACGGCATCATGCCACCGTAACCTGTACTTAGTAGTCGGGAGTTCCGCCAGGTTCCTCCGGAAATAGACCGTGACGAGAGAAATGTTTAGGGATATTTAAATGAAGTATCAGCTAAAAAGAAGCTACACTTTTTTGTTGTTTTTTTACTCCTTCGCTGTTATTTCGTAACGGGATCCAATACAGTTGACGGAACTTGTCGAACTCCATTGATTTTCGGTCAGTCGCCACCGTTGAGTCTGACTCTCAGAAGGTGCAGTGCTTGGGAATAGTGTGGCAGTAGTAAATAGCTGTAGGTACTCGTACACACAATAGTACATGCAAAAAAAAAAAATACTATCTAAAAAGCTTATTTGAGAAGGTGCAGTGTATCGGATCATTCAGTTCCCATCAAAATGGTTGAGCTGAATGGTGCTGATGCACGCGTTTTGTTCGTAAACGGGCGCCGTCAGTGGAGACTGGTCATCCCTTAGTTGCCACTGGCTCATTTTAATATTTGATACTATAAATTGTTTTTCTTTCATTACATTGTTCTCATATATAGAAGCAACAAGGTTAATGTAACCAGGATTTTTGTAAACATAAAATGATTTAAAAGAGTGTCCGTGGAGTTTCTTGCACGTTCTTCTCCATTAAGAGATCTACGCTTTGGAACGTGCAAATAGCTTCATGTTTTTGACGGACTGACTTTGACAATTTAAAAGTACCTGATAATGGTTTATTTGAAATAAATGCTTTGACTTTGACTTCTGGAAATATACAAAAATATACTACTAACAGTGAAAATAGAATCAAAATTGAACGAAAAACAAACGAAATATAACTATTTAAATAAAAATATATCTGTCTCTCTTGCGAAAACGCAGTTGTGTATGGCAGTTGTATAGGCGTCATAGTATTTACGTCAGAGTTGGTGTCGGACTTCTCTTTCTAATTGTCAACTTTGAAACTTTATGACTTCATTAACGATGAAGGTATTTTAAAAGTTAGAGCTAAAAAACATTTTTTTATTTGAAAATTTACTACTACTACTCATGACTCGCTAAACTTTCCTTGGCCCAGTTCGAATAAACATATTTTTACGAAACATCATTTTGTAAGTGTTATGTTATGAATATGCTTAAATGTTATGTTCGCCTTCAGTATATGTTAATTTAAAATGAAGCTTTATGTCTATAAAAGTAATATATGAACATGTAATTAATACCTACTTATATACCTAATTTTTGAGGTTTTCTTTCCCTCATTTCAATAAGCGCTCTTCATCCTCTCCTCTATATAAACTTTAACTTTGATGTGCCCGACAGGGTCCATAATTGGTTCTACTTTAAGACTTACCAACTGTTGTACATTACATTATGGAATGCAATAAAGTATTGAGTATTGAGTATTGAGTATAAGTCCATCAAAGTACATATTTAAAAGTGATGCGTAATATTTTGAAAGGTTAAGCCAAGCACAAACTTTCTCCGCTAATAATAAAGGCAAACTCGATGTTTAAGGACGCGTGTAGGGTGTCACCACCAATTATCCTCCCTGACATTATTTATCAAAGCCATCATTTTTGAAGCCCTGCGGTTTAACGCTTTGGAGTGAAAGGTGATATCGAAATGTGTTTTGAAAACGAGTTGGTTATAAAAGTCGTCTCACTTTTTTTTTGCAAAACATTTTATTTATTTACTTAGGTTTTTTCATTGTTAATTCCGTACGCAAACTAACATAATATTTTTTGTTTTTGATTTAGCCTTCATTGTCCCGCTGGGCAAAGGCCTCCCCCAAGTCCTTCCAAGTATTCTTTTCCTGCGCTATCTAATTTATCCACAAAAATTCTACTGCACATCAGCAACACTAAAACTTTCATATAGAAAGAACAATTTTCGCCAAAACTCTTACGAAACAAAACTCCTAGCAATAAATATTACTAAGATGTGTGGTGTCTAGAGCAGGACTTAAGATAGTCGTATATCAAGCATGAATTACTGATGTGACCCAAAAACTCTCGTGCTTCCAATCTACTCTAGTATTATATTCATCGCAAAAATGATTTTCTTCCGTTATTTCATGCCCGTTTTTTAAAACAATGTATCAACTTCCAAGGTTTTTTTTTTCCTTTACGGTTAAACAAAATATTATAAAATTGTGGATTCAAGCTAATTACGGTAGGTTAAACAATTATTGGATAGAACCCCATTATTACACCCTCGGGCATTTTGTTTTATTAACGAGTGAGTGAGTTTCCTAAATTTTACCGAAGTTACCACATAATTTATATAAAACCTACGTAAAAACGTGAAGAAAAAAAAAAAACCTGAATCACTTCGTTTTATTTTTCCGAGGCCTATCCTACAGGGACCGTGCATTTTCCGGGTTAAATAATTAGCCTTTGACATTTAGCGACAGTCTAGGTTTCTATTAGTGAATTATCTTTTAAAAAACTAAACGCAAACAAATAAACTACTGTTAAAAATACCTCTGTTAAAATAAGCCCAGCAACATTTCTTAAAAACCGGCTAAGTACGAGTCGGACTCTCACACGAAGGGTGGAAAAGGTAAAGGGGAAGGTAAATATAAACCGAAAAAAAAAACACGTTGCTTGTATGGGAGTACCATTTAATTTTGTTTTTATTATTTGTTGTTAAAGCGGCAATATAAATACACATTTTGAAGATTTCAACTGTCTACCTATTACGGTTCTGAAGATACAGCCCGCTGATAGACAAACGGACGGACAGCAGAAGCTTAGGAATAGGGTTCCGTTGGTTCCTCTTCGGGTACAGAACTCTAAAAACGCACTCCACCTACAAAAACATTTTTCAAACGGACGATAATTGTGTCTTCCACCCCACAGTTTTTGCGAAACATGTCAACTTTCAAACGTTGGCACATCTGCCGACGGCCTAATTAGCAGGTGTGCGCCCGTTTTATTATTTAAAGTCTTTTTCGACTTTCATTAGCCATTTTTGAAGTCGATATTCACCATTGATATCGTCAGAGTGGAAAAAATCTGATGTCAAGATTTGCATATCATTGAATAGTTTGTTTTTTAGAAGTAATATAAAAACATGCATACCAAAAAGGGTATTTCGTTGCAGTTTGATTCGTGTATTAAAATTATTTTGGTTTAATACTAAGTTTCTTTAGTACCTACATGGTGTTTGCTAAATTATTATTTTTTATTTTTTTTATTTTATAGTAAAGGGAACAACAAACAGCTACATTATATAATATTACAAACATAAATAACAATAACTTAATTAATAATGTAGCCCACAGCGCAGGTTACCTTTAATACTTATACTTTAAGTCGCTAGGGGGTAAGCTGTGCCAGGGTTGCGGAATTTGTTCGAAAGAGCCACCGCGGCCCTGGAACGCAAAGGGCTTTAGAAGGAACACGGATGGGTTTTAGTCAGTAAGAGTCTGACACGCCCTTCTGCTCCACCCTGAGCGGAAGAAGTCATTTGATGATTTTCCATCCTTAAAAAAAGGGGGTAAGCTGTACATGTATGACATTTACACCAATAATATAAATACATAACCCTTCCTTGGCAGTCGGGTAAAAATATAAATACAAAACAGAAATATAAACAAATTAGACTATGTATAAAGATTAGTCCAAAAGTTATTAATATTAAAATTAATAAGCTTCTTCTATTTCTTTCTGAAGTTTTCTTGAATTTCATTTTTGAAGACAAGATTTTATTGGGAATATTTAGATACATTTTAGTGACAAGATTTGCTCAAACATCAGTTTGATACAAAACAAACGATTACGATGTTTTTGTAATCAAAATGATTGAGGAAGAAAAAAGCAATTATCACTAATAAAAAAACTGTCATCGAGATTTTGTTTCTCAAGAAAAATAAACACCGTCTTACCTATAAATGTTTCATCTGACTGGGTTTTCCTAAAGAATGACTAATAATAAATTGCCTCATCCTTGTGACTTAGTAGGTAGGTATTGTTGCGACGTGGACCCAGTCACCTTCAGGGACCGAGTAGATGGGATTGAATAGGGTATTTTACTAAAAAAAATCTACGTAGTCCGTCAGATAGATTTCCAAAAAAATATTTGACATGCATTTTTTGTCACGTAAACAAAAAATGAAGACGATTCGAGGTCGTTGGAAACTCGTGTGACATCACTTACCAGTACACTTTTTACTGGAAAGTGACGTTACAAGCCCCCACTCCTTGTCTTCAATATTTTTCGATAATCTAACTGACGGACTAAATAGAATTATATTTTGTTAACTCAGGCAACATCCCTATGGCAGTGCTGCCAGTAAACTGGGCACTTTTGCCATTGACAGCGATGTGGATGAATTGTTTGCCCAATGATTAATTTTGTTTTTATACGCGTTTGCACATAATTTCGCGATTATTAGTCTAGTTGTTTAAGTATTTAGTTGTTACATGTACATATTCGTAAATACTTGTTGATTTGAATTTCTGAAATAACTGAAAAACATCCCTATTAATATGGAGATTTGTAAAACATGTTTTAGATCTTTGACAATTGTCACGGGTTGTCACAAGCCGAGACAAACTGACACCATTCTTGCCAAGGGGTTTTGGTTACTGACTTGTGGAGCTCAAGTAGCCCATGAAAAGTGTTGGTCTCAGCTGCAACCGAGTACAGTGGAACCTGACCATGGTTGGGAGAAGGCTGGGCAGATTAATGGATTATTTCACTACGTGAAAACGTTTTTACATCGAGAACAAACGTAATCTGAACTAAACATTCGATAGGTTCAACTTTTCTAAATAACTGATCCGGTATTTTTTTTTTTTTTACTTGTGGGACCTCATCAAGTCAGGTCTATTACAAGCTTTTATTTAACTTGCAATATATATATGGGTGTATATTATATTTCTATGTATGTAACTATGTATGTTCGGGTGGACTCTTGCAACTCAATTTGAAGCAGACATCTTCAACCGATTGAGCTGAAATTCTGTATACACATTCAGTTTGGATGACAATACATGGTTAGCTGTGTGACGTTATTCTAAATCCAACATGGTGGAACACCCAAGATGGCGGACTAATTATAATTAATTCAATTTATATCATATAAATTGGGTAATGCCGTTATAAGTGGATGGTAAAAGTTTTTTTTTAGTACATTTAAATAAAAGCTTGTTTTTTAAAAAGGTTTATTACTCTTAATTTATTTTTCTGCCCGCTTCCAAACAACCGCCTTTCAGAGTATGTACCTTCCAACATTTTCCAATCCATAGTTAAATCTCACACACCTACATTAAAGTTGTCAAACCAATTCAGCCATACACGTAAGGAACTAACCTACATCTGAACTGAACCAAAACTTAAAGTTAACTTTAACTGACCGAGTTATTCTCGGAAGCGGGCCTTTCTCTCATTAGCCGGGAATCAAACCCACGACCCCTAACAACGATTTATTGGTTACGAGATTACAGAACCAGGTTATGGGTACAAAAGGTTTTTATCGGATAAAGGAAGTTTTCGTTATTTCATATTATATTTTGAATTGGTTCTGAAAACACTATATGAGAGGGATATTGAGATAATAATACCATCCTTAACAAAACTTTGGTCTTGTATTAAAATACGAAGACATGTTTTTTTTTAAGGTTGGGAAATCATCAAATGACTTCTTCCGCTCTGGGTGTAGCGGAAGGGCGTATCAGACTCTTACTGACTAAAACCCATCCGTGTTCCTTCTAAAGCCCTCTGCGTTCCAGGGCCGCGGTGACTCTTTCAAAGAAATCCCGCGGCCTTGTCTTTCCCTCGCGCGGCCCGCCTCCTCCTTCGCTAGCATTACTGCTTCGTAATATACGAAGACGTAGGATTGCTTTTTAAGCACCAGGTTCTAAATAAACCGAACAAAACTCTATTATTTTTACACAACAAAGATTTAAAGTTTATTCTTAGAACATACTCGAACAATAACATATAGCCTACCTACTTATAGACATAGTGAAATACTATCAGCATCAACGATTGCCAAATATAAATGTATGGGATTGACATGTACTGCCGAAATGTCAAATGGTTAATCGTAAACATTTTGAATTTTACAAAATCATAGAGACGAACGTTTGTCACGACAGATATTTTTCTTTATTGTTTGAGCCTTTTACACCGCCCAATATTTAGTTCTTGTGTACTCACTTAGCAGATAATTTCTGACATATTCTGATCCATTTTTTCTGGCTGGCCTGTTGGTCGAGTGGTTAGTGACCCGGACAGCTAAACCGGAGGTCGTGGGTTCGGTTCCCACCCAGGACAAATCTTTGTGTGATGAGCATGATCATTTGTTCTGTGTCTGGGTGTAATTTGTCTATAATATGTATGTATTTAGAAATATATAAGTATGTTTATCAGTTGTTTGGTTGCCATAGCACAGGCTCTGCCTTGTTTGGGACCGTATTGACCGTGTGTGAGTGGTCCCATGATATTATTGTGATATTATATTTTTTTTATTTATTCAGAAAGTAGTGGCTATTCGGACATCGTAGGAGCTCGTGGCTAAATAATAATAGCCGCACGGGTCGATCTTCAAGGTTAAGCAACGCTTGCCGAGGTTGGTCTGTGGATGGGTGACCATCTTTACATACAGAGACTCCTCCGTGCCTCGGAAAGCACGTTAAGCTGTTGGTCCCGGCTGTCATTTGTAGATCTTTGGCAGTCGTTACGGATAGTCAGAAGCCAGATAATCTGACACCAGTCTTGCCAAGGAGTACCGTGTTACGCAGTTAATGGGTTGTGGAGGTCTGGTAGGCAGCCGCTCCACGTAAAATACTGGTATTCAGCTGAATCCGGTTTGACTGGAAGCCGACCCCAATATAGTTGGGAAAAAGCTATGCAGATGAGTGGCTATTCGGACATCGTGAAAAAGTGGAGATAAATACATGGAAACATTGATGTAATATTGAAGCCTGTACCAAAATTTTACATACATTACATATACTCACGCCTTTTTCCTCTACATAGTTTTTAACAGTACATGAAGCTGCATGCAAGTAAATAAAAAGTAATTTATGTGCTGGTACTGAAGCGGTGTTTCAGTTGTGGTCGCAACAAACTTTCACTACGGCATGCGGCACGGCGTTAGCGACATACCGCGCCCTTCCCTGAGAGTCGAATTTGGTGACTGCGTTTTTGCTGCTCAGTTACAGGATAATGTGTCCTAAGTGCGAATTGTAAGCGTACTCAATCATCTTAACGTAAGTTTATATTTGTATAGAAAAAAAAGGTTATCCGTTATTGTCACCAGATGGGCGTTATCCACTTTTAATACAAATTTAAATGAACATGATCGAGTACGTGTCAAAAACTCGCTTTGAGGCCACGGTGCTACATATAAGTAACCGTGGAGCATAGTATCAATCAGTATTACCGACAAATTTTCTATACATTTTGAGAGCTTTATGTTTGACATCTCTATTTTTCTTTTTTAACGTTGCCCCATTATAGGAATTTCCGCGGCTCCGCCTGCGTGATTGCCGAAAATTATCATAAGGGAACATATTCCCGGGATAAAAATATCCTATGTGTTATTTCAGACTATAATCTACCACTGTGCCAAATTTCATCAAAATCCATCCAGTAGTTTTTGCGTGAAAGAGTAACAAACATCCATCCATCCATCCTTACAAACTTTCGCGTTTATAATATTAGTAAGATCGTGGGTGCGTTTACATGCACAAACAGCCAGACCCGGAACAACTATCTGTAGGCTGTACAAATATTTGTTCTGTGCGGGAATCGAACCCGCGACACGCAGCGCAGCAGTCAATTGCTCAACCAATGCGCCAACCGTGTCGTCAAATATAGTGTAGTCGTTAGTGTAGTGTGCCGCTTGATACCAGTAGGTATACCTATGTTCTGGTGAAGAGAAACAAGTAAGTACAAGCGCTTTCAGTATCGCGCTATTTCACGTCTAGTCTTGTGTTCATACAAAATTTAATTAATTTTTCTATGGTGCTTGTGAATTACAACAGTCAGTATTATGTAGTGGAGATTATGTTTATACTGCAGGATGAAAGGTATCCTGCCGCGGTTGCGGTTGTCGAAAGAGTCACCGCGGCCCGGAACGCAATGGGCTTTAGAAGGAACACGGATGGGTTTTAGTCAGTAAGAGTCTGACACGCCCTTCCACTCCGCCCAGAACGAAAGAAGTCATTTGATTTGATTAAAAAACGTGTGCGTCTCGTGACGCCCGACAGAAGTGATAACTTAAACTTATCTAAGTTGAAATATTTAATATGGGAAGCGTCTGTCCGAAATACGACTAGCGCTGTGGGTTAGAGTGAGAGAGGAAGAGACTGCCTGCCGCTGCCGTATGCTTGAGAGAAAGGGAAGCCAGACAGACTGGCGTCGTAACGCGTTACGTTACGAAGCGGTTTACCCTCCCATTAGAAGATATCACTTCAAAAAAGAGTGAAAGACATTTGATTTAATTTAAATATTACTTACGTGTGTTATGCGCGAGCATTGATTTTGGCTTTCAGGAGTAGTAGTGGTTAGGAATAGTGTGACTGGCTTGCACAAGTATCTCTTAAGAAAAAAATAGATGATGGGATTTCTCTCATTCATCGAACTCTTGGTGCCCCTACCCGTGATCGATAACTTCAAAGCTCCCTGCGCGCGCGCCGCTGGCGATGCTTTCTCCCGCTAACGTCTTGGCCTACTTCCACACGATTTGAATGAGTTACATTGAATCCGCACGTCATCGCAACGTTACGTCTTGTGCCCCTTTTTGACGTAATTAGACGGTAAGCTGTCAAGATTCGTAGAAACGATACGATTTCTTTGCGGAAAATTGTCGTGTGGTATTGTAACTTTTGCTTTATAAAGAATTTGAATATAATTTAGCTTGAATGTGTGATTTAACTCTAGTTCATTTTTGTTTATACAGGAAGATTGGAAATCTTTGCAAATTACCTCTAAAATATTTTTTATACAATTACAAATCATCCAGTTTACGTTGATAGGGTACGTAATAAGCTCTTTATATTGGACGCATAAGTTATCTAACGTCGTAATACCGTAATAGTTTAACTATTATTTGCCAGGGTTGCGGAATTTGTTCGAAAGAGTCACCGCGGCCCTGGAACGCAAAGAACCTTAGAAAGAGCACGGATGTGTTTTGATGCAAAGAGAATGGACGCAAAGAGAACTCTCTGCTCCTAAAAACTAGGTTTCAAACTACTTCCTCCGAGAAAAGGCACAGAAACATACCCAAGCTTACATAAAACCCTACAGTATAATACTTACAGTACCGGTCTACAAAGCAAAGGCTGAAGTTTCGGAAACTCCGCACAAAAACAACAGTTTAACATTCTCTCGCATAGTTGAGTCGCGAACATTCAACCGTTATGAAAAAACGTCGTAAACACACTTAATACTCTTTTTATGGGCGATATTATCTCTATGTATATCGTAAAATATAACATCTTGGTCCAACTCGTAATTCTAATTTTTGTAGAATGTAAAATTCAAGTTTTAAGGCGTGAGTTGGTTTTCGCGTAACGTTTCGAATGAACGTCGACTTGTGTTAATTTAAGTGCCGCGTAAATTATGATTGTTAATGGCAGTTCTTAAAACGTTTGGATTTAAAAAAAAATATCGTTGGACAAGTCGTTGATTGGATTTACGAATACTTGACATCAGATGGTGGCATAAGATCTTGATATCAGTATTTTTTTTTATATTGAATAATATTTCTGATCTTAAACTAGTTATTCATGGTGTTTTGGTCATATGGCATGTCTAACAGGAACTTTTCGGGATACAAGATAAAGATTTAAAAAAATATATTAGTCTATTCGCAATATTTCACCCCAACCACAATTTCTACAGCCTCTATAGCCATTCAATCCCAAATATCAAACATTATTTTTTTAAATGAACATTGCCCCTTACTAGGAATTTCTCCTGAATTGTGGGTGCGTTTACAAACATACAAAGTCACATACACAAACAACCAGATCCGGAACAACTATCTGTAGGCCATGCAAATATTTGTTGAAATCAAACCCGCGACACGCAACACAGCAGTCAATCGCTCAACCACTGCGCCAACCGTGTCGTCATCTCAACATTTTATACTACCCACGAAGAAAAAAAAATAGATAAAGATTTCTTCCCCACCTGTTTAACAATTCAAGTATCATCAACCTATTTACGACGAGAACAGTCAGCGGTAACCATAAAAATAAACCTCATAATTTAATAGAAATCATAAGAGCAAACAATAAAATGCTCGCGTAGAGTAAACGTGGCCTTTATAATGGCTCGGCATTATCATAATGTGCTGTTGTGGAGAGGCGTCTAATGGACGAGATATTTTGTAGCATCGCTTGGTTTATATTATTGAGGCAGTTGACACTTAAAAAACTGATGAGGTTCATTTGCCTACAATTATTCCAAATATCTTAGGATTGACTTCCAGTTCAGTTAAAACAACGCTTGCCAAGGTTGGTCTATGAATGGGTGACCATCTTACCACACCAAGATTCCTCTGTGCCACAGTGGATGTCATTTGTAGATCTTTGCCAATCATTCACGAGTAGTCAAAAACAAGAAATCTGACACCACTCTTGACGAGGGGTATCGTGTTTGCTCCATGTAAAATACTAGTATTCAGCTGCATCCGTTTAGACTGGAAGACGATCCTAAAGGGCCTTATAACACTGGCGGTTTGCAAGCGAGTCTAATACCTTGTTCAGAAAGAGCGAATTCGCCGCGATTCTCTCGCGCGCATTACGCGCGTACGTTGCGTTCAGAAGGAGCTTACTAACGCGCAAGCATTTGGGGACGAATTCAGTCAGTAGTGCTAGCACTCGCTCTGAAGTTCGCGCGTAAACTGGACGCAACTAAAGCGTCCCTAGTATCTCGACTCGCGTGCAATACGCGCTTAACACGCGCAAGTCGAGAGTCTGGCGTAGTGCACGCAATTTGCGCGCGTAATTTAAATACGCGCGATGTTTGTGGACGCGATGTTTTGACGCCCAGTACCTCGCCAACGCGCGTAACAACTCGCGCGTAACTATTCGCGGCGAATTTGTCCTTTCTGGACAGGGTCTTAAGCGAGGCGAGGCCGCAACGACTTCACCGCGAGTTCGCAGCGAGCGCGCGGCGAATAGCGCCGCCGACGCCATTTTGTACACTCACGTTCAACGCGGACAGCACGCCGCGAGCTCGTTGCGCAATCGCTTCGCTTTGAACTCGCTCGCAAATCGCCAGATTTGATATCAGCCTAAAACCGTACCAGTATTTTACGTGGAGCGAGATTATATATCTGATCTCTACAGCACAGTTCCTCCTCAGTTACACTGGTTGTACTGTTGTTGTGGTTGTACTTGTGTAGATTCTAAAAAAACTTTAGTACCATGTTTCTCCTTTCATTTTGTTTTTGTTGTTTCATTGTTCGTCGTCTTATTGAAAGTTGTGCAACAGACTTTTCTTAGCTTCGATATTAAAGCAAAACCTAGCAGCCACGTTCACGTAGGGCTCAGTAGAAGTCAAAAACCTGAAAAAATTGGGTTTATTGTAAGTCAGAAGTGACGATACAGCTTTTTAGGCGAGTGACAATGAGGAGAAGGTCAATATTTTGTACTTGTAAACAGCTTGTCTGCAACTGTATCTACATATCTATCTTATATATCTATCTACATAAAAATGAATCCCTATTTCCCTTGGTCACGGCATCACGCGTGAACGGCTTGACCAATTTCGCAAATTATTTTTTTGTTGTATTTGTTATTGTCAGAAGAAGGTTCTTATGGAAGAAACTTTTGAAAAAAACAAACATCCGGGCAAAGCCGGGGCAGCCACTTGTAATATATAAATAAAGAAATCCATGAAAGAAAACAACATAATCAAAAGTTTAAAACAACGTTATTGACCCTTCTTTTGATAACCACAAATATCAACATTAAACTACCCGTATCCTTCCAAGACTTGTTCTTCTTAACCCGTCAAGTTCCGGGGTTGAACCCTTAGGGATAGTACTCCGTATAGTACAACTGAATTATGTATTATACATAGGACAAGCAACTTGGGAATACTTGGAAAGTTGACGCTCTTGTATGTTTTGTTCGGGTAGTTGGATTTGAGAGAAGTGGGATGCTGGGTTAGGAGTTTATTTGATTTAATGTGATATTACGTCGGCCTAATTCGTTAACCAGCTAAGTCCATCCTGCATGATTTACAGGAGGAAGAAAAAGCGGAATTTATTCACTTCATTTTTGCAATCATCATTCTGCAAAATCCTATAGGATTTAGCAGTAATTATTTATGAAGATTTCCTACTGTTCAGAAAGCGGGATTTCGAGTATGGAATTTCTAAAGTTTTTAGGCTGATAAAGTCGTTATAGCTTTATTATAAGGCAGATAAATTGTCTGAACTTGTTGGCAGACTTAAAAAGTGAAATTGGCAAAAAATGGAGTTAGCTGGTCAACAAATTAGGCCGACGATTAGTAGGTGTTGTTTCCTTGGCGTTATTAGTAGTATGTTTTTGGACAAAGAATAAGGGGAAACACTAGAGTAATTATGTACCTATATAATATTAATATTATAAACGCGAAAGTTTGTAAGTATGGATGGATGTTTGTTACTCTTTCACGCAAAAACTGCTGAATGGATTTTGATGAAATTTGGCACAGTGGTAGATTATAGTCTGGAATAACACATAGGATACTTTTTATCCTGGGAATATGTTCCTTGGGATAATTTTCGACAATCACGCGGGCGTAGCCGCGGGCGGCAACTAGTACTCAATACTTTTATTGCATTCCACATGTATTCTTAGGTGGTAAAATAACACTTAGTTCATATGAGGGTCCATATTATATGTACTAATTGTTATTTCGTCGGGCACAGCAAGATAAGCATCAAAGTTAGGAGAGAGGAAGCATTTTATGATATGTAAAATTACTTAGGAAACTCTTTAATATAGCAATATATTGAGAGATGTAAATAGAATTAACAAATCAAATAAAATTTAAAGACTTGAATATGAATAGTTCCTTAAGTTATCCTTATCGTACTTCGTACGCGCATATCCCGTTTGTTCCTGTTCCCGTTGGATTGTTGGAAAATCCTTTCTTAGTGCTCCCTTACGGAGTGTAGGGAACCTACATGCCAAATGTCAGCTTTCTACGACCAGTAGTTCGGCTATGCGTTGTCTGTCAGTCACTCAGTCACTCAGTAACGGAAGAGTTTAAATTAGGATCAGAGCTTATCGCTATTTGAGCTGGGTTCATCTGTGGAAGTAATATACTATCATGACTTTGCTTCTGGAAAGCTACTGTCAAGTTACAATGAAGGTTCAAAATACAATAATAATATTGTTTTTTTTTTTTAACAATCTTTTAATTGTTTTCTACTCTTCAAGCTCTTTCGTTTGATACCCATGTTGAAAAAATGTAATCCGCCATCTTGGGGCGGCGGCCATATTGAATTTGTTTTAATGTTACTAACTTTATAGTTTTTTACTTTTCAAGCCCTTTCATTTGATACTCATATTAAGAGGGTTGAGAAAAATATAATAATGAAATTATTACAATATTGAGTATTGCTCATTGTATTGTCACCAGAACTAAAGGTAAATGCAAAATTTCAGCTCAATCAGATACCAACAAATGGACGAAAAATGGTTTGCAAATTTTGGCAGACAACCTACATACATACGAACAGTGCAAGTTAAATAAAAGCTTGTTAAAAAATAAGACCTAGAAATGCTGTGAAGGCAAACGGATTGAAGTAAGAGACATGAAATATTTTGTTTCTTAGATTGACAACTGAAGCCAGTGTTGTGCATTTTGTGACAGTAACCCTTGCTCATACTGTAGTCTCGTAACTATTTTACAAAGAAAATTAACGTAGGCTGTAAAAATACTTTGTGTTTTCCATGTTGATGGTGCGGGACTTTAATCTAACTTTTGTTTTTATTTATTAGTTTCATATATTGCTTAGTTAACTTATAAATTAAGCCCCACAAAACCATAGTAATGGTTTGACTGTGGAGTCGGTGAGTCTCTACATATACACTCATTCGTTAATTTGTACTTATAGAATTATACACTGTAACACTTAAACACCTTTCTAAATAATATCTTCAAAATTTATTTAAAAAAAAAAAAATATTCATTTCACTCCGTATGTCTGCCGGCAGACTGTTCAGTAGTTATGGTACTCGTTTTTTTAGAGTTCTGTCACCAAAGGTGTTGATGACTCTGGGAACACTGAATCTGCCAGCAGCCATAGATCGTGTGTTATGGTAGTTGATTACATGAGTTAAGTTATGCTCTTGGGTACCGTGGTGGTTAACTGCTAGAAGATATTTATGTTTGTAAAATTTTATTTATTTTAAATAGTTAAGCCTAAACAATCCATAAAGTAAATCCTTTAATCTTTTCCAAACCCTTCGCGTAAAAAAGTACCCTAAAATAGAGATACCAACTAAATTATTAAAGGTGTTTCCATAATAGATACCTATTCTTATAGAGGAAGGCTTCTGAAAAGGGTAAGTAGGATGTTTGAAAGACGTAAACCGGATGGAAGGGATAGCTTTGAAGCCAGCAGCCGAGGTACTGACTGCAAATAAAAGAGAATACGGCGAGAAGCCTTCCGGGTCGGGCATGCGATTGAGATAGTCTTTGGAGGTAGGAATGTAGTGGTAGCAGAAAAAGTTAACGTGTTGAATGGGTGTTGATAAAATTGTTTTGCGTAAGTTTTTTTATTTTATTATTTAATATGGGTTGCTCTTGACTCTAGTCAAGGTCATAGATGACAGAGACAAAGTCGACGATGGAGCGAGCTTACCCAGAAGAAGCCTGTTCACTCTAATTTTGAAGAGATTAGGGTTGTATGCGTTCGGAAACACAGACGCAGGCAAAGAGTTCCACTCCTTTGCTGTGCGCATTATAAAAGACGTTTGGAAACGTTTAGTGCGAATTGGTGGAATAGCAACAAGGTAGGGATGGTAACTTGCAGTGCGTCTAGATGTCCGATGGTAGAAGGGGGCCGGTGGGATGAGATCGTGGAGTTCCTGGACACTCTCCCCGAAGTACGGGTATCTGTAGAAGACCGACAATTAGGTAGGTAACCTTGCGGCGATGTTAGTGCTAAGAATTTTAAGGCGCAAAGGAGTCGTTGCATGCAAAATTTACTTCAGCAATAGTTTCCAAATAATCATCTGCGTAGCTTTATTTCAAATTGGGATCGGCTTCCAATCCACCCGAGAGGCTAATTCTCGAGAGGCTAACTCCTCGTGCACTATTTGTTATCCATAAATGATAAATGATATTTATTTTGTAAGTAGATTAAACATAACACTTTTACACGTCAATATTTTTTGGTCATTGTTAAACTAGATGAGCCTGGTGTTTCCTAGCTGACTACCCTGAGAAGAAACACCGATACAAACTCAAAGGTCAAATACATTCAGGTTTTACGTATAAATTGTCAGTTGTGTTTATAACGATAACGAATTACAAAAATCTGCTACTGAAACTTAGTCAATCTCTCTTGAAATTCGTCACTCAATTTGCTTAACGGCTTATTCGTATATTCCTTTAATCTAGTGACACATTGTTCGAAGGAAACACTTGACCTTTACCCCTTATACAGTGGCCATACAAAAATAGGTACCTTGGTATCAATTTAAAGGGTTCCCTTTGATCTAAGTTCACGCTAGATACAATATCTCACACGAGAGGCTTTGGACCTAAATTAGTACACGGGAGAATGATTCTGAGTTATATGTTTAGCTCGCAAGGTTACCTGGTATCCAGTGCAATACCTTAGTAAATAACAGTTCCGTGATATTAATAACAGTTCCGACCAGTATCTGCAATCATCATCTGCCTAGCCTTTTTCCATATGTATATTGGTGTCGGCCTCCAGTCAAACCGGAGTCAGACTAAAAGTAGTATCTGCAATACGTATAAGTAAATATCAGATCCATGGTAATAATAACAGTTCTAACTGGTATCTGCAATACGTGCGTAAATAACGGTTCCATTGTATTAATTACAGTTCAGAGAAGTAAGTGTTAGATTTAGAAAGAATAAAGAAAGAGTGAAAAAGTATTTGTCTTTTTTTGTAGTTTTTTTTTGTATGTTCTTAAAATTTGGGGCTTAGATTTCTGGGAACAATTTTGAAATGGTATTTCAGAGTGAAACGAGAAACCCTTTGACCAATACAGCGAAGTGGTCAAAGGAAACACGATTTCGGTTATGGAGAAAACGATAATTTTCAGACACGTACATATATATTCTAAACTATATTTTTCTTGTTAGTGTTTTTAGGTTTTCCTAGTAAGAATTTGCTATAATTATGAGAATACGTTCCGAATCCTTATTTTGTCTGTCTGTTTGTTACCTCTTCACAGCTTAACGGTTCACGGATTGGATGCGCAAATTTGCATACTTTTCATTACGGGAGGATCTTCCCTTCACATAATTTTCGATAGCAAGCGTGGCGGAGTGCAGAAACAAGTTTAAAATAAAAATATACGTCTACCCCTTGTCCCTTGTACTGCTGGCTTTCACGCCGTCATCCGCAAGAAAACGGTGTCCCTGATCCAGAATTATGAAGACTATAGCGGATAGGATCTCTTCTCCGGTCCTTTATTAAGCGGGTGATTTGAATACCTTCCACTGCCTGCCTTGCCACGCTAACCGATGGTATATAGACAGACTATATGTATTTTTTTCATTTTGCCATATTTAGTTCCTGTCGTAATCTATCCATTTATGCATATTAATTGAACAAAATAATTTCAATGTTTCACATCTCTCAGGCGTCCCGTGACGACTCACATATTAATTTAATTTTTATGTTCAGCTATCAATTTTAATGGTAGGCAGTATAACAGAACTATGGAATACCAAAAGACGTTGTTCAACTTCGAGTACCATTTCAGAAAATAGTGACGTAACACTTCAAATATTTTCCCTCACTCGTTTATTTGTTGTGTCAACAGTACATTTAGGTATTTCGCAAGAGGCCCCGTTGACCGTTAGCGGCCATAACTTGCGGCCCGGGCTACCTATCGTTATGTTCATACTCGATACGTTCACGTTCAGCCTCCTGGACCGATGGACGGTACTTAGCGTTGTTATCGAGGACGAATTAATTTGGGCAAGATTATTTCATCTCGAAAAATCTTATGGAGAGACAATGAAATATGTTTTTTAACATAATTTGATGTTCTCAAGCCTTTAAGTTATTACTAGTTAGTTTAAGTAATTAAGTAAGTAACTAATCAGTTGTTTCTTCAGGTAATAGCTTCGGCAAACGACGTGTCTTTAATAATAAAGCAAAAACAAAACACTTTTTCATAAAAATGCTATACACCTTCAATTTTAATGGAAAATCCCGGATTGTCAATTTTTTTCTTTTTTTTTTAAGGATGGGAAGTCATCAAATGACTTCTTCCGTTCTGCGGAGCGGAAGGGCGTGTCAGACTTTTACTGACTAAAATCCATCCGTGTTCCTTCTCTCTTCTCTGACTTTTTCGAACAAATTCCGTAACCTTGGCAACTTGAGGGGGTCCTGAATCATGTATTAAATACATGGAATCCGTTTGTGCGTCCATGTGTCTAACACGCGGTATATTGAAGAAGCGGATATTGCTAATTGTAAAGTCAACTCTTGATATCTCCATGATCATCATCATCATCTGCCTAGCCTTTTCCCAACTATATTGGGGTCGGCTTCCAGTCAAACCGGATTCAGCTGAATACCAGTATTTTACGTGGAGCGGCTGCCTACCAGACCTCCACAACCCATTAACTGGGTAACACCGTACTCCTTGGCAAAACTGGTGTCAGATTTTCTGGGTTTTGCCTATCCGTAACGACTGCCAATGATCTACAAATGACAGCCGGGACCAACACCTAAGCGTGCTTTCCGATGCACGGAGGAGTCTCCGTATGTAAAGATGGTCACCCATCCACAGACTAACCTCGGCAAGCGTTGCTTAACCTTGAAGATAGACCCATGTGGCATGATCATGTGAAACGATTTAAAGTTTATTTTATTTTTCTAAATTACTGCTGCTTTTTGGTTTGTAGGTACACTAAACTTAGTTATTCACAATTTTAGCGTTTTATGAGTACTTATAACGTTGGTATTATTGAGTACGGTGAATTTATTATAATTGTTCGACCTTTTTTAATTCCTTGTAATCAACAGACCTTTCTGTTATGGAGATAAAACGGTAGATATGCTGAATAAAACTTGTGTCGTCATTGGCTTTGGTAAAATAAAAAAGTTTTAATATATTTGTATTATTTTTAGGTCATTTTTATGTATATAGAGGTTATTAGTATCAGGATCGCTTGTTAATAACTTGGGGTATATGGCGATACAGAAAAAAAACAAAATATGAATAACTGACTATGAAAAATCGTAATCTATACTCTATCCGTTTAGGTAGTTAACTAAAGGTAAACAATCTTGATGTAACTTTTTACTTAAAAACTCAGTTTAAAAATAAAATGCAAGTAAAAACCAAAGTAAATACAACAGTAACGAATACTAAATCAATTGAACCATAAGTTTGAAAAGTAGTTTATTTGTTTAATATTAATTTGTGTAAAAAGACACATCAAGATTTGTTTACCTTTAGTTAACTACCTAAACGGATAGAGTATAGTATAACTATCGAGTTTATTTGAATAAAAATTTCCAATTCCAACCAAAGCTTTCATAGACCACATTCCCCAAAAAAAAAAAATAATAATTTCATAGGTAAATAAAAAAAAATTAAAACCCGTCTACAATGGCTATTTCATATCGGAAAATCCTAACTAACATAATAATATTAATTAGGAATTAAATTAACATTAAATACGTAATACAAAAAAATATATTTTTTCAAGTTTTTAACAATTAAGTGAAATCTTTGTATTTCTTAGAGCAGTGGTTCCCAACCTGTGGTCCACGGACCACCGGTGGTCCCGCAAGGGTCAAAATGTGGTCCGTCTTCTATTGACGCAAACAGTTTTTAAGTTTATATCAGAAATGTTATGTTTTCTATGACAATTTGCTCTTTACTTTTGGTAATAGTTTATTTTAAGATTGACAAAGTTTAATTTTGTTCATGATTTCTGGTCCGTGCTAGCAAAAAATAGATCAAAGTGGTCCCGGATTAATAAAGGTTGGGAACCACTGTCTTAGAGTTATGGTTAAAGAAATTTATTTCTATTGAGAAATAAGTTCTTTAATCATAACTCTCACTCTCTTCTCTGTCGTTTCATTCTTGATAAAGCAATCGTGGTCACGTCGAGGCGTCCATGTCGGTGGTAGAAGCGGACACAGCTCTTCGCACTCTCCCGCCTTCCAACCAACCATAAACATTCTACATTGCCACAAAACTTAGATCAATTCGGTGTAGAGATAGAAGGAACCAAGACGGTTATATGCTACTTCTTTTTTGCGAAAAATAACTTGAACACGAGCAAAACCAGGGGCAAAAGCTAGTTCTGAAATAAAAATGTAACTTTCCTATTCCAATATAATATAATATAATAATAGTAAATTTCCAATAAGAAAAACTTTTCCACCTATTCAACATTTTGTGTTTTACCTTTAGAGGTAAAACACAAAGTGTGCGGCATCAGCAATTACCTAAACACGGAATCTGCCGTCGCACAGTAGTAAAAGAGTTGTAAACTCGGCACCCACTCGAGTGCTGAGCAATCTTGATTGTACCCAGAAACTGTACGAAGAGTTATTTTATCTTTCGAATCTTACACATTTGTGAAATTTTTGCGGGTTTGACCAAAATTGAAGGTGTCATTTGAGATTAGGGCGGGCTGCGTAATCATTCACACGAGTCAAAATATTACACAGTTTGACTGTTATTTTAAGGGGGATGTCTACTACTCAAAAAACTTTCCAATAACCATTTTAATCGACTTCAAAACAAGGAGGATGTTCTCAATTCGGTTGCTTTTTTTTGTGTTCCTACCTTTTTGTTTTTTAAGGATTGGAAATCATCAAATGACTTCTTCCGCTCTGGGTGGAGCGGAAGGGCGTGTCAGACTCTTACTGACTAAAACCCATCTGTGTTCCTTCTAAAGCCCTTTGCGTTCCAGGGCCCCGGTGACTCTTGCAGGACAATGTGTTCCTACCTTAAAATTCGCTTCGAGAAACTTCTTAAATATTATTATGTAATTAAGGCTGAAATAAAAAAAAGAACAAAAACGTTTTACAAAAAAGTACAACTGATTTTTAAAAAAAAAACACTATAATAACTTTAATTCCGGAAGTCGGTGTTAAAATACGAAGAAACAACCAAAAACACCGACTTCCGAAATTAATGTTTGTCTTCTTTTGCCACGTGTTTTCCAGAAAAGCTCATGCCAAAAGAAAAAATTGCCAATCAGCATGAATAGCCTAAAGCGGACTGCCTAGGTTGTTTTGGAACTGTGCTCGGACGGAACGCAACAAGTTTCAATTGAAGTGAAGAAATTTAAAAAAATACTTCAGCCTTAACACATTTTTTAGAGTTCTGTTTACTCATTCAAACGAAGCTTAGCTGCATTAATCCAACCTCTGCCGACCCCAGCTTCCAACAATTTCAACTTACCATACTAATTTCAACCTAAAACTTACCTTTTTAAAACTAATTACAAGAAATATTATCCTTCATCTCTTTTCAAACCCATCAGAAAGTCATAACGGGCAGGCGACAGAGGGGGTGGCGCGGTTAGAGGGGGGAGAGGGGAGGAGGGGAACAGTGCAAGCGCCGCGAGTTGCCAAAAATCTAGTCAAACTGGCTCGCTATAGTGCAACGCACTTCTCGATGAATGCGTGCGCGCATTATAGTGCGGTGGAGTCGAGTTTGATGGAGACGTTTTCGGCAAAAGAAGATGCCAAAGAACGGACGTGGAATTTAAGGATGCCTTTTACTAGTTGTGGGAAAGTACAAAATATATTTAAAAATATATAAACCTTTTTGTTACGTTTTTACGCAAAAAAAGGTCAGGTAATGAGCTGGACATTTTCTAAAGGATTTGATAAATCGATCCAAAGAGAGTTTATTCGCCAAGCATGACACATATCATAAAAAATAAATAAAATGCAATCGGTATTATGCAAGTTGAGACGATATGCGTCACATCGGCGCAAAACGGCCATCGCTCGGAATGAATAAAAAAATACTATTTAAACTACTACTATGATTGCTGAATTTTGTTATGGTTTAAAATGGAATAAATGTACATGTTTTGCCAACGGCTTCGCCCGCGTTTCATTCGAAAGGGGTACCATAGAAACTTAATACATAAATAATATCATGCAAAGCCGTGACTGATTGAAATAATAAAAGTCAAAGTTAATTCATTTATTTCAACTAGACCATTACAAGGCACTTTTGAACGTCAAATTTACAGTTTAAAATAAAAATATAAGTGACTCTAGTATTCCATTCGCAAAAAGTAGATTCTTATGGGGAAGAACGGACAAGAAACTCCATAGTTACTCTTTTCAAATATCAGTTTTACAATATTTTGTATACATAGGTACATTGATCAATTGATTATATTATGTGAGCACAATGCTACCAACATTACACTAAATACAGCACACACTTATATACTAATAGGTACAACAAAGCAATACCAGCAGAGATAAAATTAAGTTTGCTAGTAAGGGACATGGTACTCACATATTTACAATATAATTAAAAACAATGGATCAGTGTGTGAGTTAAATTACATATTAAAAACCTGAAAGTACACCAGTAAATAAAACAAGTTTGACTTTTTCTACTACACCCTCGATTGTCCTATGGAGCAGGACCAGCATGTTTCCAAGCATTCTTATCTTTAATATAATCATCTAGTTTGTAATATGCTTGTTTACAAAGTGTGGTTTTAATGTAAGTTTTAAATTTTCTTTCATTTAGTTCTAATATGTCACAAGGTATTTTGTTGTAACATTTAACACAGTACCCCATGAAAGATGTTCGTACTTTGGCTAATCTATAAAATGTTTGATCTAAATTATTTTTATTTCTAGTATTAAAATGATGTCTATCACTAATTTTGTTAAAGAGATGTCGATTTTTTCTTACATACATAATATTCTCATAAATGAATTGACAAGGTACTGTCATAATATTAATCTTTTTAAAAA
>NDFZ01005023.1:67452-94211 GCA_002192655.3 Mamestra configurata
ATAGGTACAACAAAGCAATACCAGCAGAGATAAAATTAAGTTTGCTAGTAAGGGACATGGTACTCACATATTTACAATATAATTAAAAACAATGGATCAGTGTGTGAGTTAAATTACATATTAAAAACCTGAAAGTACACCAGTAAATAAAACAAGTTTGACTTTTTCTACTACACCCTCGATTGTCCTATGGAGCAGGACCAGAGAGTTAGGTACTCTTCAAATATAATTTTAAACATAACAATGCCATCTCCACGCCCTCCATTGCGCAGGTCGTTAGATAGTCATACGACCCAAGTAGGTGCATCTAAAAACTGCAACTCGATTGGGAGGCTGCGGTGAAGCGGGGAGGGAGCGGCCCGAAAAAAAATAAGAGTGCGCCAAAATGCGCGGGCGTCGACCGGCCAATGACCTGCGAAGTTAGACCTAAGGACCTAGGTCTTAAGTGTGAATGTGGGTGTGAGTTTTTGTCATGTATTTTTTTGTGTTTTATTGTTTACTTTTGTGTAGCGTATGTTTGTGGGTAGGTATTGTAAGTATTTCGGGGTTTAATGACTGGTGGGTTTCGGTGTTGGTGTGTGTATTGGGAAATTAAATAGAATGGTTGTCGCACGTAGAAACGATTTGTTCGGCAATTTCATTTGCAAATTTAACAGACAATTACATATACCAACCGTTTTTCTTTGCCTTATTTTGTTATGAATTCGGATAAATTAATAACATAAAAACACAGTGAACATGTTTGTTTTCTGCATAGGAAAATTCTCCGACATAAAGGTACTAGATTTCTTGTTCATCGTATCAATGTTGTCAATCTACACAGCCTTTTCCAACTATATTGGAGAAAATCCATTAATTGGGTACCTTGGCAAGACTGGTGCCAGATTTCTTGGATTCTGACTACCCATAACGACTGTCAAAGATGGACAAATGACATCCGGGACCAACAGTTTGGCAGGCACGGCAGAATCTTGGTATGTTAAGATGGTCACCCATCCACGAACTGACCTCGGCAAGCGTTGCTTAACCTTGAAGATCTTTTTTTCTTTCTATTGAACCTCGTGTTTGCGAAAGCGGGCTTTTTGTTACGTAAAATTAAGGGGTAAGTGAAGGCACGTGGCCTCGTGTTTCCATTGACTCTCTGTATCCCGCCCTTGTCTCGGGGCACACATTATGTAATCTGTGGCTAGGCTGAAGGCGCGTGAGTTGGCGGGACAGGGACACGTTGGCAAGCACGTGGCTTTGTTACTGAGTTTTCAAGTATTGCGAAACAGAGGCTTAAGGAAAGAATTTAGGGAAAGCTTTTTGTTGGGAATTTAAATAAATATGTTATCGAGTAATGAACAAAAAGAAGTGGGTAAGTGAAGTAACGCATAGGCTTAATAAATTAAAGATTGTATTAGAGAGAAGGAAACGTGTTTAATTTCGTTTGAAGAAAGTTCCACATCTTTTAATTGAACATTTTTTATTTATTTAAACTAGTACCTTTTTCATTTTTTTTTACGGATGGGATATCATCAAATGACTCCTTCCGCTCTGGGTGGAGCGGAAGGGCGTGTCAGACTCTTACTGACTAAAACCCATCCGTGTTCCTTCTAAAGCCCTTTGCGTTCCAGGGCCGCGGTGACTCTTCCGAACAAAGTCCGCAACCGTGGCAAAACTAGAACCTACGGCTAGGAATAGTCGCTTTATAGAAATATTTTGTGCAAATCTGACCTTAAGCGCCGGGTTTGCGAATAAATGGACCTCAAAAAAAATTGTTTACTATTTTCTTACAGCTGCTTCGCCCGCATGAATGACCCAAATTATCCCAAGGGAACATACTCCTGGGATAAAAAGTAGCTAGGTGCTATTCCAGACTATGATCTATCTTTGTGCCAAATTTAATCCAGATCCATTAAGCCGTTCCAGCGTGATTGAGTAACAAATATCCAAACTTTAGCATTTCTAATAGTGGTTACATGTTTTTTTCCCCCTATGCAAATCTGAGCATTAGCCTTTATTTTTTAAGGATGGGAAATCATCACTCTGGGTGGAGCGGAAGGGCGTGTCAGACTCTTACTGTCTAAAACCCATCCGTGATCCTTTTAAAGCCCTTTGCGTTCCACGGCCGCGGTGACTCTTTCGAACAAATACCGCATCCCTGGCAGGCTCTGGCCCTAGCGGTCCCCGTCTTCTATGCAGACATCGCTTTGAGGCGCGCGTGGAACACAACGCGCCATTGACCCGGGCCTGGTGGTGATCAGACAGCGAGCCACCCAACGCTCGCCGTCCGCCTGAGCATTAACCTTGGCTGGCGCATTGTTCTTTAGTTCTTGCATTATTTCTTGCAAATTTCAGGCAAGAAAACTGGATATCATGTCTTAATTTTAGCAATAAAGTGTGTTAGATCCTTGCAGCTGCCGAATTAGAAACAACCCTTCTTATTATAATGAGTTTTGAAGCATCGTTATTACGATTATCATGTTATAACATATTTTAAAATAAACTAATTATATCTCCACAAGGTTGCCAACACCTGGACACGCTTCATTGCCTGTCAAAAGTTGAAATACCGAAACACTTATTTTATTTTTATACCCAAATGCGAATCATAAAAATCCCTGCCAAGTGATTTCAAACCCTATTACAAAAGTGATTAAGGTTAAAGCTATTATTTTTAATGTTACCTCAATATGTTTATGCGAAAGAATTTCTATGTGTGGTGGAAATGACGAGACGACCAATTTTGAAAGACCTCCCGCGCACCCTTCGTTTCTGAAATTGTGAAACGAATTAGGGATTTTTTGTGTAATGTTAGAGGTCTTTTTACTTTGGTTTGTCAGTCTTAAGTTAAAAGAGTTTGCAAGAGCGACATCCAAGGAATTGATTTTGAACGATGATAAGAATAGTAATTTTGCACAATACTGAATACCGAATACTAGCTTTCGGCGTTCGGTTGGAGCGAGAAAGGCAAGAATAAAGCATGACAATTTTATACCAGTAGCCAAAGTTAGCCTTAAGCCAGTAGTCAGATAGGCAGTTACTACATGTAAAATACTGGTAAAATGAATACCAGTATTTTAGTTCATCATCTAGTTGGTCATCTAGTTAGACAAAGGGCCAATTCAAGTCATTTTTAAGCAGCGTTCACATTCGGATCTCAGTCGCAATCTGTGAAAATGTAGAAAAATTGTAGGTGTTTTTGACAGATCACGATTGGGATGTGAATGAGAAGAATTGGCCCTTTAGAATCCGACACTTATACAAGGTGGAGACGACGATACGACAATAAATCAAAACACTGGCAATACTAGTTCATACGAATATGTTGTCTTTTATCACAGATGCTTGGAATATTTCGTCAGAATAGTAGTCACTATCCTTGACTAGTTTGAGTTTTTTTTGACGAATACAATTGGAAAGTTTATTTTTAATTTCGGTGACAGGATTTCTAATAATTTCAAAATATTCCTCTGAACCAGTATTGCCAGTGTTTTCATTTATTGTCGTATCGATGTTTCCACATTGTATAGTAAGAAAAAGGTTTGACATATGATGACTTGTTCCTGAAAGTTGATTGGCATATTTTTAAAAATTTAATATGGGTTGGTCTTGACTCTAGCATAGGTCATTAATGACAGAGACAAAGTCGACGATGTAGCGAGCTTACCCAGAAGAAGCCTGTTCACTCTAATTTCGAAGAGATTAGGGTTGTATGCGTTCGGAAACACAGACGCAAGCAGAGAGTTCCACTCCTTTGCTGTACGTATATGTACATCTTAAAAAGAGGAGAACACAACTGGCAGTATTTGCAAAACTGCAAAATTTGTTCGAAAGAGTCACCGCGGCTCTGGAACGCAAAGGGCATTAGAAGGAACACGGATGGGTTTTAGTCAGTAAGAGTCTGACACGCCCTTCCGCTCCACCCAGACCGGAAGAAGTCATTTGATGATTTCCCATCCTTAAAAAAAAAAAAAAGCGAGCTTACCCAGAAGAAGCCTGTATCCCGCTCCCGCTCATACCTTGGGTCCACAACGTGGGCGAAGGTGAACGATTTGTCAATGCGCGTCATTAGCGACCCAAACGAGAAGATAGCTTCTTTGTCAGCAGCTCACTTAGTCATTACGAATGCCATCAGCATTGGGGTAATAACTGTTGTTGTATGAGGTAAAACATGCAGGGACTGTTTGTTTGGAGGTAGCTGGTGTTTATTACTGCGGCATTTTGAGTTGGGGTCAAATATATGAAATGTTTTAAGCCTTTAACGATTGCTCTCGTGGTTTTAGATACAGCTACATTTTATCAGCAAAAACGATTATCAGTTCGTTTTTTTTAATTTGAGATGAGTTTGCTCTTGACTCTAGTCTAGGTCATAGATGACATAGACAAAGTAGACGATGGAGTGAGCTTACCCAGAAGAAGCGTGAAGCCCATTTTTGTAGCGCATGTCATCCCATTGTGAAATTTTTGAAAATAGTTATTGCTAATAGAACGTTATTACTTCTTTTTACTTTTGCATCAAATACCATAACGTGGATATTTGATTCATGTTTGCCCGATGTGGCTAGGGAGCTAATTAAAGTATTTTCTTAAAAGTTTCCTGTCTGCCTTGTACATCCCTCTTTCTCTCATTTATAATTTTATTTTTATTTATTGTACACCTACCACAGTATAGTCTTTATAACCCAAAGGTTGACTGGTAGACAATGCCTTGATGCATTAAGTCCGTCCATGTACCACTATTGTACATACAGTTTAAATAAATGAATAAGACATTCTGTAGGGTCACATCCGAAAACATTTTGCTGATTTCAAATAAATGTATTATCAGGTTTATGTCTATCCTTGTTGGCAATGGATAAATTTCCAGTTCAAATATCTCTGAAAGGTTTTGAATTGTAAAAACTGTCACCTACCTAAACCTAAGCATTGCTGAGGTCGATTCCAATATACCGAAGTAAGATTATGATGCTAAATACGTGTCAAAGGAAACCTAAGGCGTCCATTACACGCTCATGCAAACGTCAATCAATTCTAAAAGTCATGATTGAGCAATGATAGATGGTGAGTGATGGAATTCAATCAACATTACCGTAAACTTAAAATATTCATAAATATGGCGACGATATATTATTGGCTGATATACGGGAAGGACAAGAACCCATTCCATAAACATATACAAAACAGTCCCATTCTCTTAAAAGTCGCGACTAATCATATATCCAGATTTTCTTCAATCAATTTCATGCAACCATCAGTCACTGCATTAGATGATAGGTTATCCGTAAATCACAGCTTGACTGTGATTAAACTGACAGCAAAACCTACCGTGTAATGGCCGCCATACCAAGTTCTCAGTCTACACTCTAAAAAAATTTACTGACTTTACAAGTATAGTCGTCAGGTACGAAGACTCAGCGTTGGAAGACGCAGCCTTGGAAGGCCTCCTACAAGGTGGACCGATGACCTGGTGAGGGTCGCGGGTAGCCGATGGATGCACATGATAGGTTGTTGTGGCGACACTTGGGGGAGTCCTATGTCCAGCAGTGGACGTCTTTCGGCTGATATGATGATGATGATGACTAGGATAGTACTTGACCCTGGTTTTCAACTAAACGCGAGATTATGCGCTCATTGAAGCCTGGCCATGGATAGCATTTTAGGTCCTCCGTTGTTCTTGCTCTACATAAACGACTTTCCTAATATTCTAAATCACAAATGTGTATTATTCGCGGACGATACTTCTATTGTGACAAAGGGCAATGACAAAAATATGTACGAACAAGAAATTAACGCTGCTCTCCAAACATCTATAGACTGGTTAGAAGCTAACAACTTAAAAAGCAACATAAGTAAAACCAAATTTATACAATTTCATACCTACCGCGGTAAACCATTAAATCTAAATATAGCTTATAAAGGGGTAGCCCTGACAGAAACTGACTCAATCAAATTTCTTGGGATTACTGTAGATAAATTTTGCTCCTGGAAAAACCACGTAAACGATGTTTGCGGTAAAATTAATAGATTCATTTACCCTCTGAGACGTATTAGCTGTGAAATATCAAGAAACGCTGCAATTACTGCGTATCACGGCTATATTTCCTCCATATTGCGGTATGGCATCATTCTTTGGGGTCGATGTGTTGAAATTGATCAAGCATTTATAATGCAAAAAAAGTGTTTAAGAGTCATATTCGGGTTGAAACAAATAGAATCTTGTCGCCCATTCTTTCGAAAATACAAAATGTTGACTTTACCATGCATATATATTTTGGAGTCATGTATATTTGTTTTCAAACATAAGGGACTTTTTGAGCATGCGACGAGTTATTACGCCCCTCGATCACATAATGTTGAAAAGTTGCATCGACCAAAAACGAATCTCACGCTAACATCCAACAACAGCTATATTATGTGCATCAAATTATTCACTAAATTTAAGCGTAGTTTAACAAATCTACTTATTAATAAATGTTTTTACAGTGTACCTGAGTTTTTAGATTATAAGTTGTAAACCGGTAGCAATGTTACTTAAAATATAATATTTCAATTTATGTGGATAATTTAATTTGTTTTTAGTTTATATCAATTCATTTTAATTAACTTTGACAGTTTGCACGAATTTTGACTTGAAATGATGTAATTAACTTCTATGACTAATTTTCACGCCGAAATTACAGGCAGAATAAGAGATCTGTAATTATTTTGCTTAAGAACTTTCTGTACCTTATTTACGCAAATAAATAAATTACTTACTTACTTACTTACTAGGCATTCTTCAGAATAACCATAGGTACACCATTTTTTTTTGGAAATGAGTTGAATATTTGATTGAATTGCTTCATTTCTATTTCCAGTTGAAGTCTCCAACGGATGAGAGCACTGGTACCGATGGTGGAGAGGCTCCAGCTGCTAATGGCTCCATCTTCACCATGACGCTGAAGAACAACCATCTCATTGTGGAGACTGAAGAGAGGAATGTAAGTAACTTATAAAAACTTAATTTAGTTTAATTTTATGCATCTGCCTGTAATCTTTCCTTGGTTGACTGGTAGAGAATGCCTGAGGTATTGAGCCCGCCTTGTATTTTTATGTTGTATGAAGTTAAAAAAAATACAAAAACAACTAATCATCTTGGACAAAACTAGAACGACATATCGTTGTGTTTATACAACGATGTTTATTTCAAAGTGATTGCACATCTCGAAACATAAAAGGTCCCATAATTGGTCCCTGAGGAACTCACAACTTGAGAGTTAAATAGCCCAGATCTCACTCAATATTGCTAAACATACGTTTTGTTCTTAAAATCGCAAATAGCAAAATTAAAATAGATATAATCATCCCAAGAAGTTTGCACCTTACCAGCAATACTAAGATTAATAAGACTTGCTAACACCAGGCTCTTCCGCATTAGTTCAGATCGAGGTAGTTAGAAAGTTAGCGTGCATGCACTCTGGCACAGGTCTCTGCAACCCGTAGACAAAGTTATGTAAATACCAGACGTAGGCTGTCAGTCGCTGCGGTTCCTCTGGCATTTCCCTTCGCCGCTACGGAACACATCGCTCAAACTTTGTCTTATGGTAGGGAACTAAAACTGTACTGTAACTGATTAATAAAGAGTTTGTTGATAACTTTTCGTGAATAATTTTCACTAAGCATCTGTGACCATGTTGCTATCCTACGATTTTATTTTACTCCCTTTTAGCATGAAAATCGGTCAAAATTCAGCATTAAAGTAGGGTCCAAATACTCGATTCGGACAACAGTCGTATGTGCTTGCTTCGTTGTAAAATCTGAATTCTGTATGTTGTCGTTAGAAACATAACAAAAATATATCATCCTCATAGTTCTTTTGAAGGAAGCTTTGTCCACGCTACTTCACTTGGGCCATTTGCTACGACAACCGATAAGAACTTTTGAGTTGAGAACGTTTATGTCAATACATTATACCTATAACTGCCAATACGAATGAGGGATTGAATCCAGTGATAGAAATGAATTGCAATAATTATGGTGGTATGCCTTATGTTGACCATGAATGTTGACCATTGAATGTACACACTTATTTGCACACACTTACTATAATGTACACAATAAGATTATTGTAACTTAAGTAAAATCTAAATAAACAAATTGTATCTTTCAGGACATCACCAAGAACGGACGAGAAACGAAGATGAAGTATTCACCAGACAACGATGGCATCTTTGTGGTTGAGGTCCAACAATCAGCAGCCTACAGACCTAACACCAAAGCCATCAACAACTCTCCACCCTACGACCCTCAATTCTCCACCAACCAGGCCCTCATACACCACGTCCCTGAGGAGTTGGAGAAAAAGATAGAGGAAGACAGCGAAAAGAGTAGTACCAAGTACGAAAGAGACAAAGCACTTGCTCTGTCGAGCACTGGTCTATCCATCTCAGACCTCAGCATGTCATCAATTGGCTCTCACAATGTTAGCTACTCGTACGGCAGTCAGATGGGCTATGAACAAGGTCCCTTTGGGTACCCAGTCTACGCTGGCTACGATACATCGAAAGACGATGTCCCAGAAGGAATAGTCAATGATAACTCGCAAGAGCCTCTAATCACCAAGACCCCTACAGACCCTGATAAGCCTGTGGTAACCGCTGCAATATTCAAGCAAGATTCCATCATAGGCAGCGAAGCATTACAAGGACCGGGGTACTGTATTGAAGGTTCGACTGATGGACCGCTGCTATCAGATGTTCAAGCTCGAGAATACAGCTTACAACACCTTCACGACCAGAAGAAACTGGAGAATGGTGTAGCAGTTCCCGTTGCTGAGAAAATTGAAGGTTCGAAATCCCTAAACCGAGCTGATAGTCTTCCTGTACGGTTAGAAGAAGAAGAAGCGGAAAAAGTACCGATGGAAACTATCAAAGAAGATGACGGATTTGGGAAAGATAACTTGAAAGGAAAGAGAGGATCGTTGCCAATTATAAGGACAGATATGTACGAATCAGTTCGGGATGTAATCCTGCCTTCGGGATCTCCGAAGTTTGAGAAGCTGATGAATGACACGTCGCCTGGGGATGGGGCGTATGATGCTCCCCCTATGATCACTATTACAGAGGAGAGTGAATCCAGCAAGTCTGATGGCACGAGTTAATTTAGCGCTCGGTTTTATGTATATAGTGTGGGTCAGGTTGTTTTTTGATGTGATGGGGTGCGGTGTCAGGCAGAAAGAACAAAAGATATATATGATATCCCTATGGTATAAAGATCATTCTTGACGTTTCTACATAAATTGTCTATGACTATTAATATAACTGCGATGCTCTGTCAATTTAACTCAAGACAACCAAGTGATTTTCTACAAGAGTCTTAGACTCTGTTAAATCAACTTTTCCTACTTCAATTTCCTATCATCTGTGATAAAATATTGGAATGAGTAAACTCTCTCACTGACACCGCATGCACTAGTAAATAATTTTGTAAAATCTATGAAGTAGTCGTAAGCTTGGAGTCACCTCGTTGTTTGTATTCAGTTCAGGTTCAGCCACTAGTAGCCCTTGACCGTTCTGTGTGTCGCTCCGTAGGTGAATTTGTCTAAATTAGATTACTGCTGGGATATTTGGATGACAACATTATTGGTACAACTGGCCTTACTTTTGATGGCGATTTTTTAAATGAGAATCTGCATTCCAAAGATAGAATAGTATAGAAAGATAAAGAGGTGCAAAAAATAGGTATTGGCACTGTCATCAATAGTAAGGTCGTTAAACAGAGATCAAATTTTTAGTAGGTCATCGTTCTGTAACTTGAATGTATTTTAAAGATTGTCATTTTCTGGGAGTTGAAATGTTGCATTTTCCAAAGGCTAAGAATCACTAAATACTATAAAGTCGATATTTGTATTAGTATCGCTTCTTGTTTCTTCTTTAGGAATACTCTATCGGTACCAGTAGGTTTCGATACCGGCTTTATAGTGTACATTGACGATATAGTTAACGTTACTGAGATTAATGGCATCTAAATATCCTGGTGTTTAGAGGATAAGCATAAACTTTGGAACATATGATCAGACATACAGGGCGTCCCAGAACTTTGCCACATGGAGGGAAAGTACCTTAAATACTGTAGATAGAAAAAAAAAACTAAATGAAGACTAGATTTTAAATAATCGCCGGTATGATCCGCGAATCAAACCTGCTAAGTGTACAAAAAAAACCTGTAACCTTACTGTACCTATTGAAAGGCTCAATCAGATATATTTATTTCTTCTAAATAACATAGCATCTAAAATAAAAAAGGAAGACCATGAAATTTAGACATACAGTATTTACGGTAGATACTTTCCCTCCATTTGGCAACGTTCAGGGACACCCTGTTTAAGTCGACGGTTAAATTTTAAAGGCTAATTGAATATATCGCAAAGTGGTAAGAGATGCCAATTTTACTAATTCATATGACATGTTATGCCAAAGACGTGGCAACTTGGTAGATATCAAACGCACAAATTCAACTTTATGGATCAATTAAAACAATTTTATTTCAAATAACCAAATGTGATCCGGATTATTTCAATAAATTATTGACTAATCTGATACTTGACATTTTATGTGACCTAGCTCGTTCCTTACCCAAAGAGTTAGGCATTGCCATTCAACGTGGCAATGCTGCCAGTCTTATAAGCACGTTTCCGGATGACAGTGATGTGGAGGAATGCTTCGACGCCTAAGCGTATATTTTTTGTAAATTGATCTGATATTTCAATACGATCAGCCGGTCGATTCTGTTAACAAGTCGAAGTGAAGGCTTGGGTGAAGTTATCACGAGGTGAGCTGTCAACCCAACAATCAAGATGGAATGACAGCTCACTTCGTGATCATGTGAAATCTTGTTTATATGGATTGACAGCTCACCTCGTGATTATTTCACCCAAGCCTTCACTTCGACATGTTGACAGCCGGTGTATTCTGTAAACATGTCGAAGTGAAGGCTTCGGTGAAGTCAACCCATACAATCAAGATGGAATGACAGCTCACTTCGTGGTCATGTGACATCTTGTTTACATGGATTGTCAGCTTACCTCGTGATTATTTCACCCAAGCCTTCACTTTGACATGTTTACAGAATCGACCGGCATAAAATTAGAAGGGATGTGATTCTCTTTTCAATGCCTCTTCACAATTTAACCGTGGATGTATCTTATAGGAAGTCGTTTCCATGATGTGTACATTTTAGTTCTTCATCGTTGTGGCCAAATAGTTGTATGTATAGATAAGTGATAGTGGAGGGGATGTTGACAGGGTTGTCACTCACATGTTTATTGCTGTCAATGAAGACGAAAGAAAAATTTGGAAGAAGGTAATAGAGTACGCACAATTTCAATGTTTAAAACTTTTATCTGACTTTTTATAATAGCTGAAGAGTCGTCGTTTGTTCTTTTATCTTCTATTTTATATACTATGGGAGAAAACAATGGTATTAATGGATCAACAATTAAGAAAAATGCTTGCTTGTAGTTTGAACGGAGAGCCAGATTCAAAAATGAAGTTATGTTTTGAAGGAAAAGAATTGCTGTAATTTTTTTTGTGCAAAAAAAATGTTTTTCTCGAATAAGTGATGAACCCTGTCAACATTTCATTTCTGCGTTTACACCAAATTTCGCTACTAACTAGTGTAAGATACTTATTGTTAAAAAAATATTTATAAAATTAAGGAATTGAGATTCAGTATTCAAGGCTCTTTTCAGTTGTATTCATATAGTTTCTAAAAATATAATATAAACAATTTATTTGTTAGTTATTAAGTAAAATTAGTTTTGCTCAGTTTTTGAAATTATTTAAAACTTGTGATAGAATTTTATAGATTAATATGAAAATGATGTGTTTTCGTAAAGGTGACTGTCGATTACAGTGTACTGTGAAATATTAAAATTTATTTTTTCAAAATATGACAACGTCTACTTTAAAAGTAACATAATCTTGTCCTCCAGACTTATTTATATCTATTCTTGCAACCTATTTTCTGGACCCAAGAACAAAATTATTTGATACAGTTTAACGTCATAACTCGATCTTACTAAGCCCGACTTTACTGTCTCATGGACTCTGAATTTGCATTAGCATTTGCAGAACTTACATTTTCTCTTGACTCTTAGACATAACGTCACGTAGAGCTGTTACTAACGGGTTGGCAAAGCTAACCGTTAGTAGCTTAAGAAATAATGTTCACGGGGGAAAGAGCATGAAATTCGCGTTAATGCTCATCACTGCCGCAAGTTACACTGTAGTCGACACCTGTCTTTATGCTGTGTTTAGTTCGAGTGTTAGTGCCGTCCGCGAGACAAACGAAATATTTACGTGCCAAACGAACCTTTAAGAAGAGTTAAACTGAAATAAACTAGTTTTACGGGTTATTATGCGAATGTTTGCAAGACAAGAAAAATATTAGTGAAATTGAAATCACAAAAGATTCAAAATCATAAACTAAATGTGTGGCATTGACTCAACTACAGCTCAGTGGTAGTGGATAAGAGCCCTAAATGAATTGTGTAATAAATTGAAAATTCCTGGGTTCTGGAAAGAAAAATTGTCTCCCCACAAATAAAACGCAAGCCAAGTGATGGGATTGGCTTTTGAAAATGTTTTAAACCAATCAGAATAGTTAATATGCCCTTAACCATACGTCAAACTGGTTTTGCAATAATTAATTTTCTTTCGTGAATTGGGTTGGTGGGCTTTCCGTCGAAATCGAGACAAATAAGCTGTTTTTTGATTTCCGATTCGACATATATTGACGGGCCTGTTGGTCGAGTGGTGGAGTGACCCTGACTGCTAAACCGGAGGTCGTGGGTTCGATTCCCACCCAGGACAATTCTTTGTGTGATGAACATGACCATTTGTTCTGTGTCTGGGTGTAATTTGTCTATAATTTTTTATGTATTTAGAAATATATAAGTATGTTTATCAGTTGTCTGGTTGCCATAGCACAGGCTCTGCCTAGTTTGGGATCGGATGACCGTGTGTGAGTTGTCCCAAGATATTATATTATATATTGGTCCTTTGAGAAGTGGTCACTTTGGTAACCCGTAAAATTATTTTGAAAAAAAATAATGGAATATTCGCGTAAATTGATTATGAATTAAAGAAATTATGATTTCATTATAGGCTAGTTGAAAAGCTAAGAGTTTAAAAAATATAAATAGTACGTAAGGGATAATTATTGTATGTAAATGAATTTAGTTCGCATTAATGATTCTAATATTTTATTTGAAGTTACTTTTATAAAATAAATTTAAAGTGATTTGCGGATTGTGTGTTTCATTTATGATTTTAGTTTTATTAAGATGAGAGAAAAACTCCTTGACCAAAATGAGGCCAGATTTGTCCAGCCGGTCGATTCTATAAACATGTCGAAGTGAAGGCTTGGGTGAAGTGATCACGAGGTGAACTGTCAATCCGTGATCATGTGACATCTTGATTATATGGATTGACAGCTCACCTCGTGATCACTTCACCCAAGCCTTCATTTCGACTTGTTTACAGAAACGACCGGGAGATGATGAAAAACAATTGCCTTATTATCATTATTTGCAAGGTACCGTACTTTACACAAACACAAATAATAAATTTATTTTATTGAACACAACAATGAAATTAAAATATACAAAAGCACATTTATATTATAAGAAAAACTAAGCACCAACACACAAAGAAAGAGAAAAGTAGGTATTACAAAAATCAAAATAGCTACTATAAGTTTACCGTCGTGCCAACATAAAACAATCATGTTGAAAACAAAGAAAGTGACATTATGTCACACTTACAAAAAAAAAACAGAAAAGGGCAACCATAGTGCGGTGTAATGCGAGTCCAACTTAGCATGTGTCCGGCAAATATACTTGACGCTGATACTCTGCTGGATGCTTGTGGTGGTGTACGGACGTCGAACCGAAATTTTGAGCAGCCTTTACGCTATAGTAGGCGCCAGATAAATGTGGAATAAAGTATATTGACCTTTCCCTAATAACTGTTCATAGGTACCTGAACAATTAAATATGAATCGTTTTTCATTATAAGACAATGTTAAGGATCACCAGAGATGATGATTCGGGACAGCTTTGTGTCATTAATTCCGTTTTTCAAATTAAAAATGTCAATAATTGTAGGTGTGTCAATGACCGTTATTCCACGATTATCTGGCGCCTACTATAGTAACTCACTCACTCAAAATTAGGATTAATAAAAGAATGAAAGAAAAAGTCAAAACATTACATAAAGTGGCTCTCGCTTTTACTTATATACCAAAAAAACCTGGGCTTAAGTATTGTAAAGTTAGAAACTTGTATTTTTGATGGACCACAGACAAGACCGTTTGTCCCAGGTAGACGTAGTCATGTACAACTTCGAGTGTAGAGTCTCTGATCTTGATAGGAGTGGGTGCTACATGAGTATTTACCATGACCTTGGTTTTGTCCATGTTCATTTTAAGACTCACTCTTTCAGAAGCTCTACTCAGGTCATCGAGCATTGTCTCAGCCATGACGACTATATCTTCGGCAAATCGAAGGTGAGTGATATACTCGCCATTGACATTGATGCCTTCTCCAGTCCAAAACCTTGAAGACAACCTCCATTGCAGCCGTGAACAATTTCGGAGAACTGACGTCTCCTTGTCTCACACCTCGGTGCAAGAAATGTACACACCCCGGATCAAACTTCGAAACCTATCCTAGGTTTCGAGGTTTGATCCTGAAGTGTGACTGACATGGTGGCATTTTCGTACAAACACTTCAGCACCTCGATGTCTTATAGTCGATGCACAGGACCGGTTGTTTTGGTGACACTTGGGGGAGGCTTATGTCCAGCAGTGGACGTCTTTTGGCTGATATGATGATGATGACAGGCAAGACAATTTATGAAAGTTGACAATTTCGTGCTTTCTGTGAATGATTTAGAATTGGCACCTTGGATTTCTTTCGTAAATGATGCGAATAACTTTTTAGGAAATCATAAGTCAAGCAATGACCAATATTTAGACCACCAATCCATGTCCACCAGGACATTATGGAAAAATATAAAAGCTCAGGTGTAACAAGGTCCACTATCTTCAAAGCCATTTGGAAAAAAAACCCGCGAAGTGAAAAACAAGGCGATTCCATGAGGATTTAAGTCATGGAACTTTTTGCAAAATTTACTAAAAAGTATTTAGTTTTATTCTACTGTCTATATCCCCATTTAGCAAAAACGTCTAGTTTTTGAGAAAAAGGTTTTTGAAAATCGTAATTTTCATCCAGACGAAGAACGTATGTTAGAGCACATTGATTCGTTTGTGCTGCGTTTTTGGGAGTAAAAAAATCAAATCTCGAAGCCTTGTTAGATTCACATATAAGCGTAATTCTCTAGAATTTGCCGTATTGAGAAAAGTTATTTATACTGAAATTATTCTCTTTACTTTTCTTTATTTTTAACCTACTTCATCATAAAAAAAACATTTTATGTAAATTAATAGAACGAAGGATATTCACAAACAAAGCCCTTTGAAACCAACGTAACCACTAACACTAAACACACTGTAGTTAGTTCCGGAAAACCTTCATAGATGGCGCCAGTAAAACAATATTGATTTAAATTCGCGAAAGTTTAGGTGTACACTACCAGCGCCATCTAGTGGGTGGTTGTAGAACTGTGGAAACTATAGTGTATTTGAAAAGGTGTACGGAAAATCTCCCTATTTCGTTGTGCTTTGGATTCCAGTGAATAAAAAGTTCCGGGAAATTCTGAAAGATGGAGTGTACTTAAAACATTACGCATGGATTTAGAAGGGAAAGCTGATTTGGATTTAATATAATTACGATGGCGTCAAATGTACGTCAGTGAGATTTTAACCAGCATTTTTTTCGAATTAATAAGTTTTCCTTGTAATGTTGAAGTATTTAGTTATATGTATAATACAATTAAATAGTAAAACAGTATAATTTAACTCTAAAACAAGTTCTCAGAAATGCTTTACATAAAGCTTGATGGGTTTAGTGAAGATATTTTTTTATGAGAGAGCATTAATGGTTTATTAACCATTAATGCTCTCTAAGGACCTATTGGTCCTTAAGGGCCTTATCACACTGGCGATTTGCAAGCGAGTCCAAAGCGAGGCGAATGCGCAGCGAGCTCGCCGCGAATAGCACTTTCGACGCCATTTTGTACGGCTGCGCGCCCGCCGCGTTTTCGTGGCATGTTCGTTGCGAACTCGCTGCGAGCTCGTTTTGCACTCGCATCGCTTTGAACTGGCTCGAAAATCGCCAGTGTGATATCTGCCTAAGAACCGACCGTTAAGTTATCATAGAAAAATATATTAGATACTTGGTTGCAGGGAAGATTGATCTATCCATATTTATGACACAAACATAAACTTACGCCTTATTCCTTTGGGGGTATGCAGAAACTGCAGAATGTTACCTGTTATCTTCTACGATCCTTTTACACTAATTTTGGTTCGTTTACGTTCATACATCAGCAGTGCGATTAAATGATAAATTATATTTATTTTGCAAGTAGGTTATCATAACACTTTTACACGTCAATCTTTTTTGCTCTTTTTTGGCTAAATGAGGCCGGTGTTTCCTAGCTGACTACCCTGAGAAGAAACACCGAAACAAACTCAGAGGTGAAAAGATTCTGATAAGATTTTGCAAACTTCTCACCGTGTAAACTTAGGTGAAGTGAACATGAAGTGAACTGTCAATCCATACAAACAAGATGGAATGACAGTTCACTTCATGCTCACTCCACCTGAGTTTACACGGTGAAATGTTGAGAGAATAGACCAACTGGTTATACATGCAAGCCGGTGTGAGTATCATGCACCAGGCTGTTTTGAAGAACTGATTGTTCTTCAAAACAGCCTGGTGCATCAATTTTATTTGCATAAAACATGGTGTACAAAGTACCTAATAAACTTAACCAATACAATTTGTGTGTATGTGGATCTAAGGCGTCCGGCCTTGTGAAGTGAAACCTTTTGTTAGTCGCTTTTGTTCGTCTGAATTTGACCAATCCTTTTAAGGGCCCTCTTTAAAAAAAAAAACAAATATTCTTGTGAACCAGAACGTTGTCTGATCACATTATTCCCCAATCAATTATTAAAAGTTCATTTAATTATATTTTTCATGTGCGATGTAGGTAGGTAACTCAGTAGGTGAAGGTGTGGAGAGACAAATCTATTCTGTTTCTTAAAATGATACAGATAGAGAAAAAAGAAGATACAAGGTACATTTCTTCTTCTTCAAAGTCAAAGGTCAATTCTATTATTTCAACTAGACCATTAAAAGGCACTTTTGAACGTCAAATTTACAGTTTGAAATTAAAGTATTAGTGACTGTAGTTGTCCATTCGCAAAAAGTAGATTCTTATGGAGAAGAACGGACAAGAAACTCCATAGTTACTATTTTCAAATATAAGTTTTACAATATTTTGTATACATACATTGATCAATTGATTATATTATGTGATTACAATGCACCCAACATTATACTAATATGTACAAGAAAACAACTTCCTTGCTCTAACTCACTTGAGGTGGGGTCGGGTCTCCTATCTTTATTTTATATTTTTATTTATTATTTCGAGAAAGTGTGTTGAAAATTATTTGATGCATGAGAGCCTGGCCTTCGGACTTCTTCAATGGACGTCTTTTCCGCCTGGGCTGCAATGACAAAGTGTTACCATTTGCATCAAAATCTTATTATTTAGCTACCGTTTCTAGTATTTAATTTACTTGTTTTGTCTTACTTTCCAATATCATTTGTCACACATAAGCTTCTACGAGTCATGAAAATGAATCGTAATGTATTGTATTCATTAAGTACAGTCAACCGGTAACATATTAACATTACATTGATAACGCCATTACTCTGTAGCAATAAGGGCGATTTTCGTAAAGCAGTATAAACACTGGTGTGTGGTTTTCAGTACCTATTTTCAATATGAAACACCTGTAGCCCATGAAAAGTGAAATTGAATTGTAATAACAAAAGATTAACCATTCGGTATGATTTAGATTGGGCAAGAGGGCCTAATACTTTTGTCGTATGGTAACGTAACGTAACGTAACGTAAATTTTTCTATAATTTTTATACTCGTTCGCTCATAATATTTATTTGAATTGGAAACTATATTAATATTTTTTGTATGATATAAATTGTGTATGTCACATAAAATTAAACCAAAATACTATGGGGTTGTAGTTTTTTATATTCAAAATTCACTGACGTAAACAATACTGTAACGCTTAGTTCTTAGCATATCAACATTTTTTAAAATTTCTATGTACCGTGCGTGTTTCATGTAAGTGCTAAATAAATATTATTCTTTCTGTCTTTCTAACGTTACAATACGTAAAATCACTTGTGCTAGCCCCTGTAATCACTCCAAGTACCTACATATGTACATAATTCTCTCTAGACATGAGGTCTGGGTCCCAGCTGTGGGAACATTATAAGCATTATGCTGACTTATATAACTGTTAGTACTATACATAATCAAATATTGTGTTTCTTTGATTACCTGAATAGGAGACAATAAAGGGTCAGTGAAATACCCTACCCGTACCCTAATTTAAAGCAGCACCAAGTATCAAGAAAACAGTACAATATTATAACATCAACAACATACAGCGTAATTAAATACAATTTTAATATTATAATACGTTAAACTTGCGCATTTGCAAAATAAGGGAGATAAATGTTGTTCCACCGCGTATACAGGAAGTACCTCCAAAAATAAATTATAAAAAAATACATGGCGGTTATTTATACCCCAGCGTATGTTTGGAATACCCCTCGTTTCACTACGTACATTTTTATTCCCCTGGACCGCAGTTAACGGGAAAATAGGTCAAACAAGCGCCGCGCCGCTCAAACACGGAAAAAATTTAAACTGATAAAAAGACATTAGCCCCGTCACAAACATCACAACTACCCTCATCTCGCCGCTATTGATTCACTGCGGATAATTGAGTACACGCGTGTCACCCCCAACACCCCAAACCCCCCTCATCACACCCCTCACACACGCGTCGCACCTCATTTGATTACAACAGAAAAAGCGGCGAAAAATCGAGTAGATGCGATGCAGTAATCTACCCGTTGCCATAGCAACCGATATTAACGCGAGGGGGGTACATCACATAAATAGATTCCCACATAAGTCCGATTCCACACACGCGCCCCCACTCACCCCCTACATTTTTGTACAGTGTTAAAATGCCTAAAACCACCCCACCCGAGTTTAAAAATGCCGCGCGGGGCTCGACGTAGATTAGCTAAAACTACGTATTTTTTACCCCACTGAGAGGGATCGGTTTTCTCTTTTGCCCGCTCGCTAACTACCAAAATGTAGGGGGAGGTAGGGGTCGAGGGTACGGAAAACTTTGTGTTTTAAATATGTCCGAAGGCACGCATTAAAACCGTTTGCGAAATACGAATCATTAGTGTGTTGTTTTACCCTTTCGTCGTTTTATATTTTTGTTTCGTGTTACGATTTTATTTCGGGAGGCTGCCTTGTGCCTGCTGTATTAGTGGCTTAGGAATTAGGATTATTATGTAGGAAATGCTTCTTGCTTTTTGATGATGAGATTGATCGATGATCATAGCTTCGCCATAGCCTACTGTGTATTACAAATCATATCAGAACTTTTTTTTGAACACTTATTTCCGTGAGAATGTTTGGACCACGACATGAGCTATGCTTATATTGCTTATGCTATAAACAAGTTAAGAAGAAAAATTGATACTATTAATATAAGTTTCTTTTGAGGTGAAGAAATGGAATGGCTAAAAAGGTCGTGACTAATGGAGATGAATACGACATGTTCCACCAAGTGCAAATTAATTAGGTTATGGGCATGAGCTCAAGGATTGCCGACGGACGATGGAGCAGACTTTGTGAAACTGTCTGACCGTATAGAAAAATCACGCTGCGTTCCAGAACGCAAATTGCTGATGGAGCTTAAAAAACTGCAAGATTAAGGTGGAACTGGGCAGGCCAAGTCTAGCAAATGCACTCAAAGCTGTGGTGAATTGGGGAGGCTATTCGCCAGGGGTAGCATAATTCCGAGTGATAAAAAAACATTGAGAATTTTGATGATTATGATGAATGAAGCAAGAAGATCACCTGTCGTTGTTTTCCAATCCTTTAAATATCAAAAATAATATGAAATAGTCTGATTATTTTACAGTTACAATCAAATCTAATACCTTTAAAAAACTAATTCTTGTATATATATATATAATCTGAATCTCGGAAACGGCTCCAACAATTTTCATGAAATTTAGTATGCAGGGGGTTTCGGGGGCGATAAATCGATCTAGCTCGGTTTTATTTATAGAAAACGTTTACCAAAACAAAACCGAGCCCAGCTCGGTCATCCAGGTATTGTTACTAAAACTATGAATACTGAACGTTATGGTTTACTAACTTGTTGCTAAATTATTATCTCTATAGAAATGGTATCAATAACCTCTGTGGCTTGAAACGTCACCGTATTGTTTAGTTGAGCTTGACTCCATAGTTGTTTGAATACGGCTTCTGGTAAACCGCCTTGAGGGATGTCTTCAAAGATCCCCTAAGATCGAAGGGGTGAAACAATGGTTTGAGCGTTGTGGTTTATGGGTTTTGTTAGTTTATATGTTAAACTGAATAATTGACGGTAAAATTACGGTTATTTAGAGCTATTAACTGGTGGAGACAATTATTTTCAGGAAATAATGTATTTTTTTTTACCCAGATTAGGAGTCTTGATTTTAAACATTTAGCCAAAACTGCTATTCAATTTGATAGTAATCTTAAGATAATTGATTGGTAGAAAACAAGTTCATCAATTTTCCATTGAAAAGATGTGATTGATTGTAATTCCACTTTGTGTTAGTTTGTGTATCTATTGTATTTTCAACTATATGAGAATTAACTAAAATGAAAACAAAACATGCTTTATTCGTCCGTATCTTAGTTGACACGTTGCAAACTTTCAATTAACTTTACTCAACGAGGAAGCCGAATAACTACATAAAATATTAGTTTTAATTAGAAACTGTAGGAGCAAAGCAGAGATAAATTATTTTCAATGGCGAGTGCCACCCCGGTACCCCGGTTAAAAACGCGGGTACCGCAGCCCCCGAATTAAAAATGTCGCCCGGAATACATCACGGATTAACTATAACTATGAGGATTTTATTCTCTGTCTCTTTCACACATTTTAAGGAAGGAAAAGCGTGGTTTCATTGGTTTTGGGGATAGGTAGAGAGCTCTTAAAAATGGTCGTGGTTCTGTATGCAATGGTTTGTAACTTAGCAAACAAATAATGAAAGAAAAAAGAAAGAAACAAGACACACAATATACAATTATGTACAAAAAATAAACTTAATTTAAAAACAATTATTATTATTATTAATTATATTGTGTGCCCTGCGACTGCGCCAAACATGCTGATTTGACAGTTTTTACATTATAAATCAATTTGAGGAATACAACGAGAGTTTTAAGAACGAATGTGGTTTGATATCCCTATAGCCAAATAAACGATTGATTGACTCTGTGACAGATGTCATGTCTAGAAAGGGCGTCGCTACTGAAGAGACCACTAAAAGAGAATAGAAAAAGTAGCCTAATAAATTGGCGGGCAAGAGAATGATTTTGTATCTGTACTTGGAATCACTAAAGATGTTTTTTTGTATCTCTCATAAGTGAATATTGTGAACAATGTTCTTTGGACAAATTAAGTAGGTACCTACTTAAAACCGAGAGTTATGAACAAGTTTAAATACTAACATTGTATTAGTGTGTATTATTAATAGAAAAATAGAGTAATGTGCACATAAAGAAAATAGTGTTCAACTTACGTACTCATTTATTAAGCGACTTCAAAAAAAGGAGGAGGTTCTCAATTCGTTGGAACCTTTTTCTTTTTAAATTTATGTGTGTTCCCCGGTTACTCGAAGATAGCTGGACTGATTTGAATTATTTATTTTTTTGTTTGAAAGGGTTTCCCAGGTGCACTCATGATGATCAAGTCAGGATCTGATGATGAGATCCTGGAGAAATAGAGAGAACTCTTCAAATTTTATAGGCACACTTGAAGCGATTTGGGTAGTTTTCGGGAGAGTACTTTCTCGGAGTGGTCCCATTTCAATTTGGTGAAGACCTGATGAAGAACTTCGGTGATAGGCAACGGAACTCCTCAATAAATGATAACAAATGGACTGGGATTGCTGAAATCTCATGTCTGTCTATTGTTTACACCAATTCATAACATAACATCACACCGGTACGCTGTGAAGGGGTAAGCACATGTGAACCACCCAAAAGTAAAAAAAAAAACTTTTTACAAAAAAATATAACCGACTTCCAAATAAAAAACACTACAAAGTATAAAATAACTTTAAATTCGGAAGTCGGTGTCAAAAAACGAAAAAAAAAACACCGATTGCCGAAATTAAAGTTATTTTATACTTTGTAGTGTTTTTTATTTGGAAGTCGGTTGTATTTTTTTGGAAAAAGTTTTTTTTGAAAAACAGTCCGTATATTTCTTTACAAAATAAATAGTAGCATCTTTACAACAGGCAAAGTAACACACATACGTAACTAAAACGCATTTCCTTTCCCCCCACGTGCTCAAAAACTATCAATACTTCAAATTGATAGCTTGGCTGTCTATAAAAGTCCCCCTAACCCACATTCGACCCTTCTTCCCATTGATATTAGTATTCTATCCACAGAACAAAGTTAGAATATTTAAAGAAATGAAAGATCTTTCATATTTTTTAAGGTTTTTAAACCATGGTGTTTTTGTCTATTGGGAGTTGTATTTTTTATAGAAAACGGTTTGTTTATCTCAGGTTTAAGCATCGTTAAAATATTTGACGTAATTTCAATTCAGTTCAACCTATAAGTTGAAGTTGTAATATAAATAAAGTTTATACAGATGTAAAAATTATTGGTTTGTTTGTAAAATTTCATCTCTGATAGTACTATCATATCCTATTATCAATTTTTTTTTTTTATCATTGGTAGAAACTACACTAACTCTGGATGCTTTTGAATTCCGAAAAAAAAAACTTCGGTGGGATAGGCAACGGGTTTGAAGCTGCCGCAAAATGCTCTAAAAATCTTGTTTTTCAAAAGCCAGCATCAACTTACTGTAGTCAGACACTCTTCTCCGTATTTAGTGGCTCAAACAGTAGCGACTATTTAGCCATAAGTCATAGTTAAGTGAAACATAAGCCAGTTTGCAGGAATTGTACCGTGACTAGCTTACACAAATGTTAGATTATTTTAGATTTTTATAGATAGGCAGAGACGAGCCATCTCGGTGCGTGTCAACAAGCTAGCGAGGCGGTTTAGCCGCTGTAGTGACGCTGTGAAATCGCAGCTCTTCATTAGTTACTGCACAAGCGTCTACACAGTCGAGTTGTGGGCTAACTACACCAAAGCTGCACTCAGCGACATGCGAGTGCAATACAATGACGCGTGGCGCGCCATGTTCCGGCTGCCTCGGTGGTGCAGCGCGAGCGCCATGTTCTGCGAGGGCAGCGCGTCCGGCTGGCCGGCCCTGCTGAGGAGCCGCTCGGCCGCCGCACGCTCCGCCATATATCGCACCGCTAACTCCTTGGTGGCCGCGGTGCGAGACTGGGACAACAGCCCTCTTCATCAAAGGTGGCAGTCCTTCCATACGCCGATAACATGATTCGCGGCGTCTAAGTTTGTTTTGTATTATTTACTCTAATTTATGTGTGCTATTTGGATGTTAATCTGGCAATAAACAATTTCATTTTATTTTCATTTACTATTTTCTACTGAGTTTGTGCCACCTTCACACGGCATGACAAGCTCATCCATATTTTGTCTATTTAATCCATTATGAGCCAAATTGTTGACCTCGATGAATGAGGTCTACGATGGCCAGAAGATGCAGACCTACTTTCATTCTAGCTTTGAACGACGACGGGTCTTCTGAAAATCCAGTTTATATTAAACCATTCCCCTTTCTAACTACGATTAAAGGTACTAACATTTTACCTCCACATTACGAGCTCCAACATAAGTATATACATATACCCATTAAAAATCCCTGAGCAAAAATATATGCCCGATTAAAGAGCACAAACAGGCAATTTAGAAAAATAACGCTTAAACATTATAAGCTTCACATACCATCCGTTCAGGGCTGGCATTCGACAATATAAGCCTTTAGAAATATTTGGCATTTTCTAAAAGTTATGCCTACGTCGTTAGGGGTATGTGTTTACAAATATTTTTGGGTTAAATTAAATTATTTATTAATAACATGCCTATGTAATGTCACGGTTTTGTGGGGAAGGGTAAATAGAGACCCAAGCTGTAGGGACAGAGTCTACTAAGAACCGGATGAAATCCAGGTTTCGGGCTGCTACGGAAAAGATATTTCATATTACACTTTCTGCTTCTTAAAGCTCGTCTTGTTTACAAGGAAAACACATGATTTTAGCACAGGAAAACTGTAATTTTTGAAGTGAAAACTTCTTTAGCAGCGTTCTGTACTTTTTGGGATGGGTAAAAAAATTTAAACTCGCGTCAGGACACTTTACCTGATCGGAAATTCGTAAGAAGGAGGGAGAGTTCTGAAGTGTTAATTTTTTAATGTAATATAAATTGTCATGTTTGTGTACGATAGCGCAATTAATGAATATTGTATTTTACCACATAAATGATAGTACTTTTATACTGATAATAAAATCAATTCGTGCGTAATTATTCCCTAACCATTCCAAAATATCAAAAATGCACAACGTTAATGTTCATGTTTTCACTTCTGCCGGCACTCTCGGAGTGCAACCCGTTGTTTTTTTTTGGTTAGGTTATTCGATGTTTAACGGTAGTTCAAGATCTCCGTTGAGTTGACTCTTTAAAACATCGTTTTGTTGTTAACAGCCCTCGATTAAGTGCTAAGTAAGCTGGATTCTTGCTAATCCTGAACCAGGTTTGTTGATCGTCAGCACCATTATCTATTGGAAGACAATACCAAAGCTTCATATCGATTCATAAAACGTGTAAAGTTTAATTTTCTACTTACTCTTTTTTTTGGCATTCAAAATGTTTATTCCTGTACCAACTATTTTATTATTAGTTTATGATTGAAGCCTTCTTATGCATGATGACACCCGTGTTAGGAGATTCCGCTCTTCCAAAGCTTTGGCTGTTTAAAATTGTTTTTTTTTGTCAATTGTATGTCTACTGTATTCACATAACCTTTGTTTTATTTCATACTAGCTGTCGCCCGCGGCTCCGACCGCGTGAATGTCGAAAATTATCCCAGAGGAACATACTTCCGGGATAAAAACTATCCTATGTCCTTTCCCGAGACACAAACAACGTCTATACCAAATTTCATCTAAATCGGCCCAGTCGTTTGCGCGTAAAGAAGTAACAAACATACACACAGTCACAAACTTTCGCCTTTGTAATATTAGTGTGATAATAACTCTAAACTTCAGTGATGAGTGTGACGGGCTCTACTGGCCAGTTACATTACAAAGCTTACTGGGTAGTTAAGGGTTAAAATAATTTCTTACCTGAACTGAATGTACCATTAATCAATTTTGAAATTTAGTGCTAGGTACCTATCATAAATCGATAGCTTTAACGCTGTATACTAACAATCATAGTATTTTTCTAGACCTCTGATCATAATCTCTCTAGAAAAGGGTATAAACTCAATAAATAAAACCTTATTCATTATTTGAACTTCCAGCCTCTATTTTGTAACAAACCCTGGCCGGTATAAAGGCCGGGAGGCACCTTTATTATATCGCAATATATTAGTTGTGGCCTCTGCCTACCCAGTTAATTCCTACAGGAGATCTCTATGCGCGTTTTATTTCCAAGCGATTTTAGATAGGGGTTGGTTCACATATTAGGGGATGGTGCAAGCTAGAAGCGGAAAATACGTGGCTTAATAATTTTTTTTTTAAATTCCCCACTCCAGGAATTTTTCATGTATCGTGGGTGCGTTTACAAACATACAAAGTCATACACACAAACAGACACATCCAGAACAACTATCTGTAGGCATTACAAATATTTGTTCCATGCGGGAATCGAACCCGCGATACGCAGCGCAGCAGTCAATCGCTCAACCAATGCGCCAACCATGTCGTCTTCATCCAATTAGATTGTTATTGCGACCACAAGTAGAATTGAGTTTTTTTTTTTTATATCCTGGGACCTCCTATGGTTTAAATTAACAAAATAGATTGACGTGTAAAGTGTTATTAAACCAATTCATCATTTTATGTCCTACTCTTCTGTCACAGACCTGCTGGTAGACATTTCATTTGGACCAAAATGAACATGAAAAGTGTTTATTCACAGTAATACTTGTTTAACAATGTAATTATTACCTCTACCAAACTGCTAAGCTCCTTTTCTCTAGTACATGGCAACAGATACATACAAAAGTATTTCTTTTTTAAATATGGCTTGTGTTTAAACGCCTACCAGAAAAGTACCTATTTACTACAAAAACAATCGAAATAGTTGCCAGAATGGATAAATGCTCACCAAAATCAAATTCGGTTGTTGTGGTTAAAAAAAAACAACCACGAAGGGGATAGCGGGGTCTGACTCGCCCGCTTCGCTCGCTCACTAGACCCCGCCATCCCCTTCTAACCTAACCTGTCCGAGTCGGGGTGTCCTAAGTCCCGAGCTCGCTTAGCTCGCTCTTGCATCCAAGTTCTCCTAGTAACAGAAGTAACATTGTATTTCAGG
>NDFZ01005023.1:95233-259199 GCA_002192655.3 Mamestra configurata
AATGGATAAATGCTCACCAAAATCAAATTCGGTTGTTGTGGTTAAAAAAAAACAACCACGAAGGGGATAGCGGGGTCTGACTCGCTCGCTTCGCTCGCTCACTAGACCCCGCCATCCCCTTCTAACCTAACCTGTCCGAGTCGGGGTGTCCTAAGTCCCGAGCTCGCTTAGCTCGCTCTTGCATCCAAGTTCTCCTAGTAACAGAAGTAACATTGTATTTCAGGAAAACAAGATTTGGTGAGCATTTATCCGTTTTGGGAGGTGAAAAGAATATAAATACAACACGTACAATTATTCTGATGAGTGTATAATTATTTTAGAACTTAAAACGTTGTTCTTTAGACACCTCGGTTTAGAGTGGGTTTATTTTATGTGAAGTTAACATATTTTACTTGGTACGCATTTAAATTGTAGCCTTTAAATATCCGCACTATCACCACAGCTTTCACGGCTGTGACAAGCAGGACCTTTGTGCTGTTATCTCATTATATTATTTTCTTTTATAAGTGTACTAACTTCGTACACGCATATCCCGTTTCTTCCCGTTCCCGGACGAATTTCGGAAAATCCTGAAAGCTACATGCCAAATTTCAGCTTTCTGCAACCAGTAGTTTCGGATGTGCTTTGTCTGTCAGTCAGTCAGTAATGGAAGAATTTTATATATGAGGATTGTGCATATATAAATAAATTATAATACATTTCATTTAAAGAATTACTATGAAGTTATATATGAAGTTAGAATAACTAACATAACCTGCAAATATTTAGAAGAAGTAAAGAGCTGAAGTAAATCATCTTCCGATTAAAACTCAGAGTTTAAATAACGTATTTCAATACTTATGTAATTGTTTTATTCCCTGACTTCTTAATACTGATTTATTTTTGTTAAAATACCTCACTTTCTGTTCCTTTTCTTCATTTTTAGGGACATTTTATCAGGAAAATTTGGATACAGTGGTTTAAATAAAAGCGAAGAAAAACCAAAGTTTACACTACGAATCAATTCTATTGTTGATAATGATAACGATTGTCACAAAGTGACATTTCAGTATTGCTTGTCAATCTTATATATTTTGAACTTAGACAATCGCCATCGCTGCCAAAAAGCCACTTTGCCTAGGTTTAAAGTCTCCAACATTAAAGATCTTCCATCTCGATAGGTTACTCCCCGCTCCTGCTCCACTCCCCGCTACCGCCTATGCCTCGCTCCGCACATTAGAAAGCGGTACATGTTGTGGACGATCGATGTCGCCCTAAGGCGTCGTTTGAAACGCCAATAAAGTTTTTTGTTCGGATTCTCTTATATACGAGCGGTAAAAGTGAATTATAAGTTTACATGCTTGATGTGTGAGTGGCTTTTATTATTAGCGGGTTTTCGGTGTTAGAAAAAGTAGAACGATTCGAGGAAATGGGTCCCATGGGGGAGGAAACTGGTGGACTACCCTTTGTTGAAATAATTGGAATTGATTTGCTTTAATTCATATTTACAACTTAGATGGTCAAATCTGAGAGTGGAACGTGCAGGTTAAAATAGACTGGGTGAACGTTTGCTGGTAGTAAAACAAAATTAAATAAGTTCTTAAGATTTTATTTAGTAAATAGCTCGTAAAATAGCATAAATGCCAATTTGTTCACAACTTCATAGGCAGGCACGGAACCCTTTCCTTGACTAAAAATAGTAGCCTAATTGAATACTTATTACATTATAATTTGCCCGTGAAAGTCCCATCCAAACTGGTCTAGCCGTTTCGGAGACATTCAAATGCATTTGGTCAAATGCTGATATTTGACATGACAACCCGACATTCATTGCAATTTATTTGTTTGTATAGATTCTAGAGATGCTACAAATACTCTTTGGGGGGATGAGTAACAGTTCGTAAACATCAATAAAAAGTTCATACATAAATGTACCAGTTGGCTTTTGTCTTCACCCTTGATTGTCCTATGGAGCAGGACCAGCATGTTTCCAAGCATTCTTATCCTGAATGTAATCTTCTAATTTGTAAAATGCTTGTTAAAAAATGTGCTTTTAAAATAAGTTTCAAATATTCCTTCATTTTTTTTAATAAATACTTAACTAACTATATACACTTAAAATAAAAACTTCTAACTAAAATATGGCGTCGAAAAATTCGTCCGCATCGCTATCGACTGGAAGTGAGCCCAAAAGACTGGCGGCATTGCCACGTTGTATGGCAATGCTTATCCTCAATAAAAATGTACCTATGTCATTAAAACATAAAACCTATGCGAATATTTATAAGAACTCAGCTAACCACGATCCCTAATCCTTTCGTAACTCAAAATCAATACCACACCCCTCCATCCTAGAAGAACCGACGAGCCAAATTAAAAACAAAAAAAAAGAACTTTGGTCCTAAAATTAATAAACAGTCCATCTCCCCGAACCCTTCACCACACAACATATATTTGTGCTACGTATACGCGAGCCGGGAATCGAATTAGTGACCTCTGGCTACTTTGCCGTATTTGTTCAAGCTCCCGCGACCCACCCCCGGGGTGGCATCGAAAAAACCCTTCAAATTTGTTAAGTTAGAAATGGTTTCGACCCCTGACGGTAAATTAAAATTGTAAAATAGAATGGTTGTAGTTTTTTAGGTCGATGTGTTTTTTTGGGGAGGGTTTAGAGATTTTTCGTCTGAAATAAAGATAAGAAATATTACAAACTAGTGACCCGCCCCGCCTTCGCCCGGATGTTCTTTATTTTGGCATTTTATTTCAAACACACCTCGCCTTTACAATTACGAACACAGCAAAATTTGGCGATTCATTTGTATATATTATATATATACATATTCATAGAAGACTAGCGGTCCCGGCAGACGTTGTCCTGTCCGAACGTTTGCTTTGTGCCTGACGAAAAATTATAGAAATCGATTGCAGCGACACCTACCGGGTCCAATTGTGAATCTAAACCATTCTCGAATCCCCTTGAACACACACACAAAATTTCATCAACATCGGTCCAGTCGTTTAGGAGGAGTTCAGTGACATACACACGTTCACAAGAAATATATATATATTAAGATAGATAGATGACCACGCTAAGAGTGATTGGCGATCGCCTAACGTTTGTTCTTGACTGATAAATTATGCTGCAATAATTAGTCTCGTGTCTAGTCTATTAGTTAATCCTGCTTCTCATGACTACTATTATTTTAGGAACGAGCGATCTTCTTTGCCAGAAAACGGTGTCTTAAACGAAACACTGTAACTCAAAAATACGTAAGTAATAAAGCTAAATACAGCGTACCTATTCAATCAATCAATCTCTGCTCTATATACTAATCAATATTTGCTAGAATATGGTAAAATATGGTGTTACAGTAAATTTGTTTCAACATATCCTGCCATAACATGGCGTGCAAATGTATTCACAATAATCGATGTCAATTAATTAATTAAACTTATAAATTGCAGACTCTATTGACTTGTCTTCTAAACAATCCTTAATGGTGTAATATCTTTTAAATAATAATAATTTTTGTTTTAGTTTTCTTCTATAGATACCCTTTTAACTTGACATCGTTGAAACTGACTTAATTTTCTGTTTACAGTGCATCTAATATAAATCTGAATCGTATCGTAACTCATCGAACCATTTAAAGATGGAGCGCTGAAACATACTAAAGGGGTAGACAATGTACATATCTGTGTACAACAGTACTGTATTTCCTTTTATCTCTAAAATCCATCCAAAGGTTGTCTTTAAAAGATCTCTTTTAGCGATAAGGCGGCCCATTGTGTCACACCATGTAATGTTTTTCTTCATCCATATTTTCTGTAACTTATATGGTGTACATAATAAAGAGTATTCTATTCTATTCCATTCTGTTTTGATAAAAAGAACAACCGACTTCCATCATCATCTTCCTGCCCTTATCCCATGTTACTTGGGCCCGGCGTAACACGTTTTTTTCTTCCATTCTGTCCTGTCAGCCGTCACGCTATCACTAACTCCCTTTTCTTTCATATCACTCCTAACACAATCCATCCATCTTTTCTTTGGCCTCCCTCTCCCTGTCCATCCATCCACATTTATATTCATAACTCATTTAGTTACGTGCATTTCATCCCTCCTCTTTACATGACCATACCAAGAAAACAACCGACTTCCAATTTAAAAAAAAAAACACTTGAAAGTGTTGTGTGATTTTGGTTTTTTCTTCGAATTTTAATACCGACTTCCGAAATTAAAGTTATTTTTATACTTAAAAAGTTTTTTAATTGTCACTTTTTAATGGTACCCCACACTTAATAACACTACTGCAAAGTCACAGGAAAGCAAAATACGCAATTTCTCATACTTTCATGACATATTTTTCCAGCTATTTTTATTGAAAAACCAAACTACTGAACCGATTGTGATGAAATTTCCAATGTGTAAGAATATGTACAGAAATAGCATAACGTTCATTCAAGAAATTTTCAGTTACTTTCAGTCGGTACTCAAGCTCCAAGTTACTTAAGTGCTAAGCTATTTAATAGATTTACTGTGGCTGTTAACTTAAAGTTGGTAAAAGTGGAGATTTTAGAAGATTTTTAGGATCCAAAACTTTGTTACCGAGGCATTGTGATGTTTATGTTACTCTCAAATGATTAACCGTTTTTAGAGTTCCGTACCCAAAGGGTAAAACGGGACACTATTACTAACACTTCGCTGTCCGTCTGTCACCAGGCTATATCTCATGAACCGTGATAGTTAGACAGTTGAAATTTCAGAGATGATGTATTTCTGTTGCCGCTATAACAACAAATACTAAAAAACCTAATAAAATAAATATTAATGTGCGCTCCCATACAACAAACGTGATTTTTTTGCCGTTTTTATAGATAATGGTACGGAATCCTTCGTGCGCGAGTCCGACTCGCACTTGGCCGGTTTTTTTTTGTTCGTTTTCCGTCCGCCAATTTCATGTTAACAGAATTGTCAAGGGGTATCCTCGTACCAGATTGTGGAGTTCAGATTTACTGGAATTTGAACCCAAAACAGTTAGGAAAATGCTTAGCGAATTATTGTCAAAGAAAGAAATAAATTTTATTTGCCCAAACATGTGTATACAAAACAGAATTAAAGTAATACATGCATGCCAGATCTTAAATAAGAGTGGCTCACGACATGTCTGCCATTTCTCATGGCGTGCAAATATCTTAGGTACAATTATTATGATTGAATCAATGATTTTTACATTTTTGATTAAATATCAGTTACAGTTAAAGAAATTACTTATATTTTCAAACGTCAATTTTTTATTGCCATTCATAATGTACATGTCGCAGCCAACTAGCTAAATCAGCCGTTTCATTAAAACCCTAGCCTTTTCATTGAACTGCGCCGTTACATCAGCGACATAAGTGACATGGGCAAGTCATTAAATGATATAGAACCAAAGATGTCACTTAGGTCGCTGGAAAATCAGCGCAGTGAAATGAGAAGGCTAGGCAACCAATTACCAACTACCAGGGTTGCGGAATTTGTTCGAAAGAGTCACCGCGGCCCTGGAACGCAAAGGGCTTAAGAAGGAACACGGATGGGTTTTAGTCAGTAAGAGTCTGACACGCCCTCCCGCTCCACCCAGAGCGGAAGAAGTCATTTGATGATTTCCCATCCTTAAAAAAAAAGGCAACCAATTAAAACGATTAATGTATTTGGCTGCGACATATACCTACATAGTTGTGGTAAATATTAATGAACAAAGTAAACAATTATGGACCCTGTTAAATTTTAAGTAAGTAAGCGATAGGAAAAGCGTTTCAATAACTTTCCTAATTACCAAGTATTTCAAGTGTTTACTATGTGTCTGTTTTATTAGTTATTTTTAAATGTATTTTTCTCAAACGTTTCTTTGAACACATCGATTTTTGGCAGTGATTTTCGTATTTCAGAAGAACAATATTATATTTTTTTCGTTATTTCTTGGAATACCAAAGGTTAAAGTACTTATAAAAGCTTTTAGCACTATTTTTATCATTATTAGGAATTCCTAGAATCGTATTTGTTTCACTGGAGATAATTTTGTTTTACAGGAAAACAAAATCATTAAATATCCAGTTTTATGTCGGATAAATGTTAAGCCAGATTTTATCTATTAAGAAATCGAGCTTTCAATTATTTTGAATGAAAATCATAAACGTTTCTATTTACATTTTAGATTTAATACATTATAATTACGAAGTAACATTAATATCAAAGACATACGTAGGCATTATAAGTACTAAGCCTTGTTTCTGAATACGACAAATTTTGACAGTAGGGTTTGATAACTTTATAGCTCAAAATACTCGATTCAGAAACCAAGAAACCAATTCTCGTAGTAAAAACTTTCAAATTCTATGCGCAATAATTTCAGCTACACTCAATGCTACAACCTTGTCAGAATATTGGTACGCTAGAGGTATTTTAGTCATATATATTGCAATTTGCAACTGCGATGCGAGCATTTCTTAAAATATGGGAATTTTTCCTCTTGTATTTATTCACATAATCTTAGTTACCAGAAATTATATGTATCAAAATTACCTACTGTAACGCAATTTGGAAATCGGAAAGCATTATTAGTAGAACGCGATATTTTATAAACCTTATTTGAGCATTTCATGAAATATTGATTTCTTTAAATAGCCATTTAAAAATGCCTTGAGGAAACGTAATTTTCGATTAATGTACAGTAAATAGTGTGAAAAAAATATTTCCAAAGCCTTAAAAAGAGTTAAAACGAACTATAGCTTCTCAAAGAGGTCGAAAAACCTTGAAAATGCACATAAAAATACCCTATGCTCACTCCTACAGGGCGGCCGAGGTCATTGTCCTAGGCACCCGAAATTCGAAAGCATTAAAAAAAAAGTTTCAAAATGGCTGCCAGACCTGTTACCGCGAAACATTACTCTATGGCAGGTGCTGCAAACTTTTTGCAATTATACTCGACAAATAATGTTTGTTTCGGGAGTTTTTTGTTCAACTAATATTTTTTTGTTAGATAGTTATTGTTCTTAATGGGACTGTCGTGTTTATGGGTTTAGTTTCGGAGTGCTTAACGTAATTTGATGTGATTTGGGATGAAAAAGTAAAAGGTTTTTTTGGTATCTAATTTTCCTGAGGGAATTTTCATGTTTTTCTATCATAGGCTTTGGGACTCGTTTTACATTGTTTTCTCAAAGGTTTATTTACGCTTTTGTTACGTTGCCAACTACTCGTTATTATTATTTTGGCAAAAAACTGCTGTATTTTTTTAAAATATAAATCATTTATTTCGCCAGAGATATGGTACAATGGGTGTTACAAGAAAGTAGGTAGTGCTTTACACAACTCACTTATAGGAGGCATGCGAAAATTTACTACTAGGTGCAGTAAAATAGAATAAAATAGTTAACAAATACAATAATAGAACGACACATAATGTTTCATACCTTAAACTGGGAACAGCTACACGGTGACTTGAATATTTCCTGTCCTAATAGCATAGGTGTTAGAAGACTGGCTATGGCTGATAACGGAAGACAGATCCATTATCATCCAACCGTTGCAGATCGTGATGATATCTTCGTGCTTTCGTGGCAATATTTCCTTATGGCTGTTGATTTTGTTGGGCAGCTTGACAGGGTAAATAATTCTTGTCAACAGGAAGCTGGAGACACCTATGTTGTGTCCTGATGTACATAACTAAATTACCAACACTACGTCTTCACTCCCTGACAGCTGTCATACGAACAGCCTCCGTGTCAGTAAAGCTCGCGTTGTACATAACCGGAGACGACAGCAACTATATATACATCCAATACTTATAATTAAAAGGATAATTAATAATTAATACAATTCATATATTTATTAATTTTTTCTTGAATATTAATGTATATGTATGTGATACACTATAACCTGAATAACGCATACTTTCCTAGAGAAGAAGAAAAACCTTGAATAACAGATATATCATAGGTATCCAAGTTACTGATCCGCGACATAATCTTCGTACGCATTCTCTACATACTTAACAAAAGATGGCTCAAGCAGACGTTTTCTTTCGCTCACAGACCTTCATTTTTGCTCTGCACTGAAAATACTCACTAAAAATTATTCTCAAAAATCGATTGTTTTTATAAACAATCCTCGCTAAAAGTGAAATACAAGGCTGACGAAGTGGTATGATAATGCAGTAAACACACAGCATCTGTTTTTCCTGAAGACGTAAGCTGGAACGAAAACAATATCAACTCCATTTTCGTTAGTCATGATAACAGGAAGATTCTTTTTATAAACTAAACAACGATTTTTACGATGGTGTGAGGGTAACAAAAGGTTGAAAATCGTTAACTTTTCATTTTTCTTATGTTGGCATAACGCAGTCTTAATAGTACGTTTCTTACAGCAGAATAAAGGTGACTAACCTTTCTGTTCGCGGTTTTGTGAATACCTAATTTTAGGTCATAAAATAAAAAAGTTTGTATATCATTTTGAAGACCGTCATCATGCCTTATCAGATTTCATAGTTTTCCCGTGATAATGTAGTGTGTGATGTGTGTCTGGCGATTACTAACATTTGAGCGAGTGAACATTTCGCGTCTTACAAATTTTTCACACAACGAGTACCAAAAACGTGTCTAAAAATTACCTCAGCTTGAGCCCCGCTGTCGTTCTCTACTCCTAAGAACAAGTTGCATTTCACCCGGCACTCACACATACGTACGTCACACACACACGAGCACACCGCACTAATGCACACCTGTAGGGCAAAGAACGAATTCGGGAATAGACCGGTTGTTACCACTCTGAACCGGCTCGCGCCGGATCGCGGCGGATTGGACTAGTTTTGTTAGTTAGGGCGACACCCCAAATTTGGGAGAATTTTTAATTACGTCCGTTTTTGCTTTGAGATTCAAATGTAAGGGATGAAACAGGGGCGCAGGGATGGTGGCAGTGTTAGAGGTACTTAGGCTCGTGATTTTGCGAATGTTGTGTTCGTAATGAAATAAGTTTAGTTGTAGTTTTTGTTTTTTCAGCATTTTTGGATGTGTTAGCTTGTGGATACTAGGAAAAGCGTATGTTTTGGCTGAATAGGATGCTCTACGTGGAAGGAAACATTTTGTTTGCATTTTAATACAAGGAACCATGATTTTTCGATTGACTTAGAACAATATAGCTTCTAGAAACACAATTTCAAGCATTTTGACAAGTGTATCCCCTGTGTCAAGCTAATGTTGGTACGTAGCGAACGTTTCCTCCTCAGATTACAAGATCTGTGTATATTGGTTTTAGATTAGTGTCTGATACTACCCACCAGAATTTTGTTAGGGATTACCGAAAGGCCCACCCCCTATTAGTACAATGTTTCACCCCTAAAGGATCAATAGCTTCGGTACCTACTGTTAATTTCGGTATATATGTATAAGCGGTAGATATGTATTACACGAAACAAAAAAAAGTGATTATACTCAATACTCAATACTTTATTTGCATTCCACAATGTGTACTTAGGCGGTAAATTTAAAAAAAGAAATTGTGATCATTATGGCGGGCACAGAAAAAAACAAATATATGTAGGAGAGAGGAAGCTTTAAATAGCTAAACTGTTATTATTTATTATTGTTTGTAATGTATTATTTAAAATAAAATACAATAATACATTATTTGACCTTTTTGATAATAATAGATTTGTCAAAGTTTCACAACATGAAATGCCCTTAAAATTAAACGATAAAAAAAGATGTTGGCTTCATAAATTAATTCCTTATTCATGGTTTTACACAAGACAGTATTATGTATGACAGACAGCAATAAGTAGAGTTTATGAAAACAGGCGAGCATAACTCAGTTGAGGTTTCTCCCAACAATCCTTTGAATGATGGTGAGATTTTTTCTCAGAAATCAGCGTCGTAGTTTGTTTCGGTGTCTACAATGCCTTGCATTTGGGTCTGATTTAAGTTTCTAAAACCATCTTTATTACATGGTTTCAGAGGTTACGTGTAAGAGATACTTGAATGATAAATGATATTTATTTTGCAAATAGGTTACAAGTAACTCTTTTACATGTATTTTTTTTTGGTCATAATAATCTAGATACATAAACTTACGCCTTATTCCTTTGGGGGTATGCAGAAACTGCAGAATGTTACCTGTTATCTTCTACGATCCTTTTACACTAATTTTGGTTCGTTTACGTTCATACATCAGCAGTGCGATTAAATGATAAATTATATTTATTTTGCAAGTAGGTTAAACATAACACTTTTACACGTCAATCTTTTTTGGTCATTTTAAGCTAGATGAGGCCCGTGTTTCCTGGTTGACTACCCTGAGAAGAAACACCGAAACAAACTCAGAGGTCATAGCCTCTTTTGAAGTCCATACAATGGTCAAAAAAATATTAAAACCATGTAGGTTAACGTCTGAGGTGGCCTTTTTAAGAAAGCACCACGCAGCTGTATCCGTAATTAAAAAAAATCTGTTCTTATGCATTCAAGGGATATATGTACCTATAATATATGAGAAATAAAATATCCTTGCATTGGATTAGCAGTGGAACAATTATTACAGGTAGACCAATAAATACCGAAACAAATACAAAATGGAAATTCCTATCATCTTTAATTAAGAAGCAATAATCTGAATTATTTTTACAGCAATTGTCAGTAAATTTTGTATGATTCTAAGTTTTTACAATCGGTAATTGAAATTTAATTTAATAAAATGTTATTTCCTAAAAAAGGAAACAAAAAATATGTTACTGCGATTGCCTTTGCCCGATTTTCCTTGTTATCATCGCATAGTTGAAATTTGTATCTTTTAGGTTACATTACGCAGGAGTCAATCACTGAAAAAGTAAGCTTAAACTGGCGTCTTTAAAAATCAAATGAAAAACCAGTAAAGCCATTGAAAACTGCAGTGTCACTTAAATACAGTTTATTTTTTCAGGTTACCCAGAGAGAATCTGTAAAAAAGCGTTGTTTTTCAAGATGATTGCAACACGGAAGACGTCAAAAACCACCGATTTTGCGAGCGAACAACTTGTTGAACGCTTCGGGACGCCGACGCAAAAGATGCAAGAATCAAAGTAACACGAACATACAAGGTTTCTGCAGCAAACATCTTGAAATAATGCGATAATGTCTTCATTACTGCACGTTACTGCTAACACCCTCACTTAATCCCCAAAGGATAGTAGGTAGAATAAAATGACAACAAAGAACAGACAGCGTCGTATAATTTGCTAGTTAAAAATCATACATAATTATATCCCGCCATTTTTCTACGCACTTTCGCGCACACACACATGCACACCGACCGCGTGTGTACACGCGACCGCAACGCACACACGAGTGCCAACCAATAAATAGATTGAACTAAACGGTGAAATTTAAAAAAGGAACAAAACGAACGAATCGCTTACTCACACATGCAAAAGCAATGCAACCCAATCATTAAACGGGGTTTTTCAAATTTGAACTGTGAATGGTGAAAGGTAAGGTTGAAATTGCAATGCTGCTGAGTTGTTTGTAGAACTAGCATGTTAACACATTACCCGTGCGTGGGAATGACGGTACACACAGACACGATTTTTGATTATAGGAACACCGAATTTTCGTTTTGTGTGCGTTTTTTTCCTGGTGTGCGTGTATAAGTGCATTCTTTCTGCGCCAGTATTCGGTAGAAGTTGTAAATGTGTTGCGTTTGAACGCGCTAATGTGTGCGTTATTTTGTTGTTCACATGATGGATTCGCGTGTTTGTATTTGTGCCTTTTTCGTTTTTTTTCGTATATACGGCAGCGGACACACAGTGGGCTGTGTAAGTAGTGAAAAAATAATTTTAACTGGCACACTGCAAAGCATGTTTAATTTTCGTTCAGTCGTCCTGCGAAATGGAACGTCATTACGTTTTAAATTACGATGTGCGGCTTTTTTTACATATAGGTACGCTTTTTAATTTACATTGTTTGTTTAATTTCGTATGAAGCTTTTTTTGTTGTTTGGTTTTTCGTATTGTAAAGGAAATGCTGATTTATTGATGGGCGGGGAATTAATATGGTCCAGATGTCTGTGTGCTTTCCACGAAAACAGAATTAAAAGAAAACAACCCATGTATAATAAAAATATTTCGCATTACCAATTTCGTTACTCTATTTAATGGCGACTTGGCCTGAAAGAGTTGATCAAGCGTTTTATACGCTTGCTATAGTAACGTTTTTGTTTCAGAGTCGTATTACGTCATACTTTAAGAACGAACCAACCCTCTTATTGATCGATGCAAGCTGAAAATAATAAAAGAAAGACAAATGCAACTAATGCCATTTTTCTTGCTTAACTTATGCTTGGGATACGTTTAATAGATCGAGTTCCAAACGGAAAACGGGAAGGTTTTCGACATCGGAAAACGAATTGCGGAACTAAAATGGAGCTGGGCAGGACACCTGGTAAGGCGCGGTGATGATAGGTGGAGTAAGCAGTGACCGAGTGGCGCCCGAGGACTGGAAGAAGAAATGTTGGTCGGCCGGCGACGAGATGGGCTGGCGACATTGTTGCCATCGCGGGTAGAACCTGGATGAGGCTGGTGTAGGAACGTGGGGATTGGCACAAGAGAAGAGAGGCCTATGCTCAGCAGTGGGCGAAGTCAGGCTGTGGATGATGATGATGACTTAGATTCAGCGACGCTCATCAGGAAAACATTCTAGGATAAGTTTTGCATCTTAGCATACCGAGATAGGAAACCCACTAACAACTTCATATGCTTTCCGAGACATGGACTCAAAGACTCAAAGCATTTATTTAAATTAGACCATTTACAGGCACTTTTGAATTGTCAAGGTCGGTCTGTCAAAGAGAAGAAGCTCTTTGCACGTTCCAAAGCGTAGATCTCTATGGAGAAGAACGTGCAAGAAACACCACGGACACTCTATTAAAAAGGCTCGTGGCTCGGAACGCACGTTAAGCTGTTAGTTCCGGCAGTCAGAAGCCAAAAAATCTAGACACAACAGTCTTGCCAATGGGTATTAAAACGGCCCACATCTCGCGGAGGGGATAAGAAAAACCACCACACCACACAAAAAACCACTTCCACAGTCGCCCAGCGACTGTGGAAGTGGTCCCACAGGTCCCACAGGCCGCTGTTAAGTTAAAGTACTGGGTTATGGAGGTCTGGTAGGCTGTCGCTCCATTAAACTACTGGTACTCAGCTGAACCTGGTAGGATCTGGAACCTCCCATTCATCATCTGCCTAGCCTTTTCCCAACTATATTGGGGTTGGCTTCCAGTCAAACCGGATTCAGCTGAATACCAGTATTTTACGTGGAGCGGCTGCCTACCAGACCTCCACAACTGGGTAGCACAGTAGTTCTCGGCAAGACTGGAGTGAGATTTACTGACTTCTGACATTCCGTAACGACTGCCAAATATCTACAAATGACAGCCGGGACCGACGCCTTAACGTGCTTTCCGAGGCACGGAGGAAACTCGGAATGTCAAAATGGCAAGCGTTGCTTAACCTTAATCGATCCCCGCGGTTGTTATTCTTTAGCCACGAGCTCTCTGGAATACCCCATTACAGGTGGGATAAAGCCAGACACATTAATTAAATAGTCCACTACAAGGTTGTGATGAGAAGCTATGGTGATGATCAAGCTGAAGAACATGCTGTTCAATAATATTTGGTTTGTTTAGCATAATCTAGTTTGTGTCTATATTTCCTGAACTTAATTACCTCTAAGAGAAACGCAGAACCAACCCAAGGGTCATTGAATTTTGTATAGCGATACCAGAAATATCAATTAACATTTTGGCATTTTGCGTAAATGAACCTTACGTTAATGGGGAATATGCATGAAAAAAATATTTAGTATCTATACAGTTTATCTAAAAATATACAAAAATATAATACTAACAGTGAAAACAGAATCGAAATTGATCGAAAAACAAACGAGATATAACTGTTTTAAACAAATATATCTGTCTCTCTCGCGGAGACGCCGTTTTCTATGGCAGCTGTATAGGCGACATGGTATTTGACGTCAGAGTTCGTATCGGACTTCTCTTTCTAATTGGCATCTCTGAAGCTATATAACTTTCTCGCTGTTGAAGGTATTTTAAAAATTATTTCATAATTGTTTACTAGAGCCAATAAGTATTTAATTTTGCAAATAAAAAAAATGCATGCATATTCCTTATTGTCATAGAGGCAATTTGGCATTTTGGGTTAATGTCCCTTACGTTAATTGATACTTCTGGTATCGATAGGTTTTTTTTATTAGTTTACAATGACTTTATTTTTAGTTATCTTGGTATTTAAATAAACTTGTTTAGGAAATGTTTCTGCGCTGCGACAAATCGTTTTGCATATCGCCATTCTCAATCAACGTCGATTATATCTTGTTTTTTTTCATTTGCCATTTCTGTAACGTTAGCAAAAACTAAATAAATGACTTGACAATAAAAGGTTTACAAAATAAAGACAAAACCGGCTTATTCATTAAAACGTACAACTAGTTAGCAGAATTATTAATTATATGCATCATTTTAATAAACGGTTTTTTTTTTTTTTTAATTTAGACTCCACTAATCAGTAATTAAAGTAATTAGATGTATGAACTTTGATTTTTTTGCCTTGAAGTATTTTCAACTACTTTTTCGGACATAGTTGATTATTTTATTTGTATTATTAACAATATCTACAAGCAGAGCTATTATCACTGCTTTTTTTCAGCAATTCTTACATAAAATCAGATGAAAACTGGTGGATACCTACGTTTCAACCCTTTAATCAAATTCTTAAGAAAAAAAACCGAACATTAGAAATTACTGGAATTTTATCGAAAAACTAAAAATAAGATGCGTGGGCAGAATTAAATACAAATGGGAAAATTTATTACGGAACGAAGCATAAAAAACTTGACTCCCTGGAAAATTATACTGCGCTGTTTTGGATTTATTTTAGTTTTCTTTGAGATGTGAGTATGTTACAATATTTATTCAGTACCATGCAATGAAAAGTTTTAAGAAAATGATTTGAATGAAAAAAATCTGTTCAAGTTCCCCGAAAATCACGAATCCGACGGCACTGTAGATTCGCATTACGTGTACCTACTATGTGAAAAAATAAAGAAAAACTATTAAAATGTGACTACGGAAGATTATAGACTATCAAATTTTAATGCAAAAAAAAGGACATACATCTGAAAATTACCTCTTGGAAAAAAAAGATTACCCCACCATAAGATTCCAATCTAAAACAAGTACACTATGTTTTCCTTCAGCTTATCTTTTCAGCACATACTTGAAGGATTCTATAATCTAATAACTTTAAATGAGCAATTTTTGTGTATATATATATATAATCTAAATCTCGGAAACGGCTCCAATGATTTTCATGAAATTTAGTATATAGGTTTCGGGGGCGATAAATCATTCTTTCATTTTAATTTTTAGAAAACTTGACCGAAAAGAAAACCGAGCAAAGCCAGGTACTACATACTTACATAATAAAAGTGAGCTTTGCAATATTAAGTCACAATATCTCCTCAGCGACTATCAATGTTAAAAACTCATCGAAATGTCATTTGAGGTGTTTCTAACAGTACCTGACTATGGTGAGTAAAAATACGTGAAATAGGGATGTTGAAATCTGACGGACTAAATAGAATAATATTTTTTTAACCCTCAAAAAAATATGATTCTATTTTTAGTCCGTCAGTTAGATTATCGAAAAATATTGGGTACGTATTTTTAATTTTTTATCAAATCCGTAAAAATACGAAGATAAAACGCATCAAAGATAAAGAGTGGGGGATTGTAACGTCACTTAGCAGTAAAAAGTGTACTGGTAAGTGACGTCACACGAGTTTTCAACGCACTGTATCGTCTTCATTTTTTGTTTACGTGACAAAAGAAAAAATACATGTCCAATATCTTTTGAAAATCTATCGGGACGGAAATATTAGATTTTTTTAGTCAAATACCCGATTGCTTCTCTGAAAACATTTTCAAATACCTACTGCTTAGTTAAACAAAGTTAATACTATTAATTACGTAAAAATAAACCTCAAGGTTCCTATTCACGCTAAATTGCTTCGTATTTCTAATTATAAATACCGCACCAATCAGTGTCACGGTTTGAGTCAACGTTCTAAGCGGTTGAAGGCTATTCGCCGTCCGCTAGAATTCTAGTTGTCCTAGGTCAGGTCTAGCTAGACTGAACTGAATAATAGTGCTAACGTAACCTTGTACCGAGGCGTGAGCTAAATTCTTAGCGCTAACGTATTTTGTTACGTTAACGTAAGCTGAAATTAGACGAAACGAATTTTGTCGGATTATTTTTAGTTATGAATGAGTGAGAATTTTGTGGTAAATAAGGTTTACTTTGTGGTATAAATAAGCTTTATTTCTTAGTCTGGTTTTGATGTTATTAAGTGTTTTTTGGAGGAATTTGTTAAAAGTAACCGTAGAGTTTCTTATTCGTTATATACTTTATGAAAAACGATATAAAACCGATTTAGTCACTTCGTGGAAATTGTTGGAGGGGCTTTGGATTTTTTCAGCTCTCTTTATGTTGTTCCCTGAAATGTCTCGTTTTTCAATCTCTACTTTTTATGAAATAATGTTGTTAAGAATCCAATTCATTACTGAATAAGCTTACAGGGCTTTAAATATTTTATCCAAACTATAATAATTTATTATAAATGCGAATGTGTGTGATTTTTTTTTTTTTAAATAACGCAGCATATGCTGAGATAGGGACCTTTTTGGCCTCGCACTTGTTAAATTAATGCTGTTAATTATTTTTTATGACTGTTAGTTTTCATTTATTTTACTTTTCTGTGTGTTTTGTGCGAGTCCCAAATAAATATATTTCTTTCTTTATTTTTTGTGACCGATTTTGACGAACTGGTACAAAGATGTAGAAGCCTATAACCGCTTCCAGGGTGAGGACCCTTGAAGCGGAAGCGGTTATGGCGATCGAAATCGCGGGCAAAATCTAGTACAGTTATAAAATAAAATAAAATAGAGTTTCGGTAAATGACCTGATCAGTGTCTTAAATAAATAATTTAGTAGACATACTTGTTTCATAATTATGCCGTTATAAAAATCTGTAATAAACTAATTTCTTGATTCATCGATTTAGTTATTCTTATGAGGTTTCGTTTGTGTGTTTTTGCTATCACTACTAATATTCTAAGGCGTCACAAGATCCTGGCCTTGCACTTCAGGTCGTTACACTAGGCACGAGTTCTAAGTGTGGGCATAGGTCTTTAAACCAGACGTATTGCGCAGTAGATGACTAGGTGTTGTTCGAAATTATGTTGGTTGAAAGAATGACGCATACGTGAGTTCTTGTGGTTTTATGTATAAATTAGACATCAGTTCGTTCAAACGGTAGACTTAAATATTCGCTGATTTATTTATTTATTTTTATTTAAAATGCGTTTACTCTTGACTCTAGTCTAGGTTATAGATGACAGAGACAAATTCGATGATGGAGCGAGCTTACCCAGAACCCCCCTGCCCACCCTTGCGACTATGTGACCGTTAAAGGCCTCCACTAGTTTAGGTACACATAGGAAACCTGAGTGCCAGTAGTTTAGCAAAATGATTCTTATTTATTCAAAACCCAATTAAATTAGAAATGGATGAAATTAAATAGAGTCCATGACACTTATAGGCGTCGAAGGATACCTCTAAATCTCTGTCATCTGGTAACGTGCCTAGAAGACTGGCAGCATTGCCATGTTGATTAAACAAAGCCCCAAGTACACATGCCTTTATGTTACACAAAAGAACGCAAGTAGGTATCTTATGTTGCAAATATCTTATGTTTTTTTAATCGCTATTCGTTTAGAATTATTATGCCGTAGTTTGTACCTGGGAACCAAGCTATCATCTTTAACTGAGGCCCGCTTGCACAAATCAGTTCTCTTTTCAACTCGGAATACTAAGACGAGGTTAAAAAAGGGGCACTCCGGGAGTGCCGACAGAAGTGAAAACTTTAACAATTACGTCTAACTAGAACGTTACGGTAACAGCGTCGATTTTTGAGACGGGAAAAATCCATCTAAATGGTTTTATCCCATTTCAAAAATGCCTAACGCGCCCAAAGAAGTTTTCACATCAATAACAAATATTTCAAAACATAATGGCCCCGGGGCACCAACTATTTCGGAGTCAAAAGATAACTATGCTTATAAGCAATCCCACGACGTCCAATGTTCTCTAGAATCTACACAAAACCAATGAGATATTTCAAACTTTCATTCATTGACATAAACCCAGTCTGCAGAATTGAATAAAAAACTTGTATTCGAACATCGCATGCACCCTGCACAAGGGTAGAAAGCCCCTCTAAGCTTAGGGCGCACTAATTGATTAGTATTGCGAGCAGGCAGACAGCAGACAGGATGGCCTTGGGCATTGAAAACTGGATGCATTTAGTAAAGTAACAAAATGTCATAGGTATGTGACAATAGACATGCCTTTATTATGTTTGGCATTTGTTGCTGGTACCTACTTCCGTAGGTAGGTATATGATGGGTTTTTATAAAGGTACCTTGGAAACTTCTGTTCTATTTTTATTTATGGCAAGCAGAGCCGATGTCGACTATTCTGCCAATACGATGATAAAGCAAGTGTGCAGGTTAATTAAAAACTTTAAACTCTGGTTGACACTTCCCGTGACCCAAGAGCTGGCTCTTACTTTGGCCAGAGGCTAACTAAGTATTGCCATTCAACGTGGCAATGTCGCCAGCCTCTTGGACACATTATCAGCTGACAGCGTTGAAGACGAATTTTTTGATGCTATATTTTAGTTTGTTGTAAGTTTAGTTTAGTTTATTTATATTAAATTTAAAAAAAAAACTTTAAAATAAAATAAAACGAAAAGGCAAAATAGTTTGACGTATTCAATGTCGCGGCACGTTTTAGTATACTTTTTACGTAAATGTGACGTCACCAGCCCCCGCTCTTGAACTTTGATGCACTTAGCAATTTTTATTGATTTGAAATGGCAAATGGCAATGCGAGTCCAATATTTTTATGTCGTTTGTACGGGCAATAGCTCCGTAGACTGAAATGTTGTAGGTAAACGGACGAATCACACGGGATGTGTAGGTACAGGAAATAAAATCAGTGTTTTGTGTCCGTATTAATCACTAGATTGACAGTTTATTAGTAAAAACATTAAATTAAATATACATAAAGTAGGTTTCTTGTGGTGGGCGATTGCCTAGTCAGCAAATGTACACATGTAATCGACGAATGAGCAAATGCTTGTTCAGGTAAAAACTAAAACAACCAACTTGCCGCGCTTGACTCGGTGGAACGCAGAGCTAAGTGGCTCATTGGCGACGTCAAACTGGTGGATGCCAAGCTTCACAGCTTGGTTCATCGCTGCAAGGACTCCACGACCTCATCCCACCGACCCCCTTCTACCATCGGACATCTAGACGCACTGCAAGTTACCATCGCTACCATGTTGCTATTCCACCAATTAGCACTAAACGTTTCCAAACGTATTTTATAATGCGCACAGCAAAGGAGTGGAACTCTCTGCCTGCGGCTGTGTTTCCGAACGCATACAACCCTAATCTCTTCAAAATTAGAGTGAACAGGCTTTTTTAGGTAAGTTCGCTTCATCGTCGACTTTGTCTCTGTCACCTAGACTAGAGTCAAGAGCAAACCCATCTCAATTAAAAAAAAAGAAAACAATACATTTCATGTGGCGATGCTCGTACCGTAGTATTTGAAAGTAGGTAGGTATACATAAAAACTAAAAGCCGTCTTGTAAAACACAACAATATAGGTAAGCATTAACAATACCCCGATATCAACATTATTATTGCGACCACATTCTAACCCGTAATACGACCGCAGCGTTTACATCACTCAATTGACTCTGATACGTGTAAGCCCCATAATCCTCGTGTTTCCCCATGGGGAATGTTCGAGAGCATGGGTTTCCGGGACAAATAGTGAGATATTACTTGTAACGTAAGTGTTTATGTGTCTAGAAGATATTCTACGAATGCTTTTGAACATTTAAAGATCTTGAAATTATTATTTTACAAAGAATGGCATTGTTGAGTATTTTAATCTGATTTTTAGGGTTCTGTATCACGAGGGTAACTAAAGAGACGATATTACTAAGCTTCTGTTGCCCGTCCGTCGGTCAGCGGGCTGTACCTCATGACATGATATGTAACGTAACAGGAATAGACAGTAGATATATTCATAACGTTAGTGTACTTGTCTTTAACATAAAAAATAAAATTTTATTTATATGAAAGGGGGTAAGATAGGAAACGTGCTTTACTGACGTCATTTGCGTTATATTTGTTTTTGTAAAAACGGAAATAGATTAAAGCATTTCGCAATGTTGTATGTATAAAGTGACTAACAATAAATAATAAAAACTAGTCGAGTGCTATTTGAACTGGGGCACCAAAGGTTCGTAATGCCAAAAATCAAAAATCGTAAATGGTACTTGTCCTTCACCTCCAATCGTATAATATCGCTAGAAGCAAGGTGTATCATTAGTACGGAACCTTTTGTATGCGGGTGCATTTTTGTTTATCTTTCTACCAAAAATAATGGCTGAATTTCAACGGCATTAGCTCAAGCAGATTACGAAACTTCACTAAAAGACCCATTACAAGATCCGACTATCCATGGGCGTGAAACTACCGAACAAACCGAAATCCCGGGAACTGACCCCAACCCTTCCTCTTGAATAAACGTCAGGGAAACCCAGCTACATAGCTATCGTCGTACGGAACCATTCCCGTCTTCTACACATGTATTCCTATAACTATGTTTGCTGAACAATACGACGGTGCGGCTTGCTCGACAACTATCGCACACATGCGACCGTCTCGTATGGCAAGTAGTGTGGGGGGAGCGTTAGCAGAGAAGTTAGACGTTGTCTGATTTGCGGAGATTTTCTGAGGTGTCGATTTTTTGTTAGTTTAAACATACAATGGTGAGTTTGAGCTGTAATAAAAGCTACATCTGCTTTTTATAATGCAGGTTGTTAGGTGGTAGGTGTAAAAAAGTAGAAATAATGAGTATCTATAAGGAGATGTGTTTTTTTTTCTATTCACTCAAGTAATATTTTGAGTTTGTTTTGTTTTAATTTATAATGTCAAATCGACTAGCCCAGCAGTCTAAAAAGTCTTTGAGGACATTTTAAATATTATTTTACACTACCACATCACACAGCACCTATTCTGTGTTGAGTATTTCCACCATATGTTGGTGCTGGCAACTTGTATTAAAATATTTAACCCTACTGCCCCAGAAGAAGGATAATGTTTTCCGAGAGTTTGTAGTATGTTTACTTCTTTGGCACGTCTTGTAGCCTAAACAGCTGCGGGCCTGCGGACAAGCGAGCGTTGAGTGGCTCTCTGTCCGATCACAACCAGGCTCGGGTCGATGGCGCGTTGTGTTTCACGCGCGCCTCAAAAATTGTAAGCATAGGACACAAGGCCCGCTAGGGCAAGAGCCTGCCAGGGATTGCGGAATTTGTTCGAAAGAGTCACCGCGGACCTGGAACGCCAATAGCTTTAGAAGGAATGGCTTTTAGTCAGTAAGAGTCTGACACACTCTGCCGCTTCACTCAGAGCGGAAGAAGTCATTCGACGATTTCCCATCCTTAAAAAAAGCGTAAACAGCTGAATGGATTTGGACCCTAATCACGTCAACTAACTCTAATCAGAGTCGTCTTTCAAACACCCTCCAGTTCAGTGGCACTGATCACTAAACATTCAGCCTGCGTGTGACCGCCTTCATTAATTACGTGTATGCCGCTAATTAAGACACGCTACAGGCTAATTGTTCAGTTTTTGGCGATTATGACTTTACGAGACATGACTTGTAAGTTGTTCATGTGGTGTTAGAGATGTTTGAAGAAAATGAAGATTGGTTTGTCGTGTCGGTGTAAACTAAGACCTGCCAGGGTTACGCAATTGTAAGAAAGAGTTACCGCGGCCACACAAAGGGCATATGAAGGAACACGGGTGGGTTTTTAGTAAATAAGAGTCTGACACTCCCCCCCGCTGTGCCCAGCAAAGTCATTTGATGATTACCCAACCACAAAGATTAATCAATGCATATATTTATCTTTAAATATATAATTTTTCTGTGCATATGTGTGTGAGTATAGTCTTTGTAACCCAAAGGTTGACTGGTAGAGAATGCCTTGATGCATTAAGTCCGCCCATGTACCACTATTGTACATTAAGTTTAAATAAATATATATATATATCACCGGAAAATGACTAACGGCGTAATATTGTAAAATATCGCGTAAAATTGTAAACTATTTGTTTCTAAATAAGACAGATAATATTGAAAATTTGGATAGGATTTATTTTATACAAAACGATGTTTTCATAATATATCGAGAAACTATAATCTGATCAAGATTTATTATAATCTTACGGAATCTGCAATTTCCCGGTGCCATATATACTTCTCCTGAACGGCTGGATCGATTTTGATGATTATTTTTGTGTGTTTAGATTCACAATTGGATAAGGTAGGTGGCGCTGCAATCGATTGCTATAATTTTCGTCATACACAAAGCAAACGTTCGGTCAGGACGTCTGTGGGGACCGCTAGTGCTATTACAGTTAATTTTGTCTTTTAGAAAAACATTCTCTTAGAAATAACCTTAAAAGTCTAAGACAACAGTTTGGTTCAATTATCTTATTTACTTTCTAATTTTTACCTATTTATCGTTTGCTAATCAAATTAAAACTATTACGGATGGGAAATCATCAAATGACTTCTTCCACTCTGGGTGGAGCGGAGGGGCGTGACAGACTCTTACTGAATAAAACCCATCCGTGTTCCTTCTAAAGCTCTTTGCGTTCCAGGGCCGCGGTGACTCTTTCGAACAAATTCCGCATCCCTGGCAGGAACTACTGCACACATTCTAACCAATTTCTAACAACACAAACTTTCTTAATCTACAAAATTAAACAAGTCCACAAATCCATCTTCCTGCCCTTATCCCATGTTACTTGGGGTCGGCGCAACACGTTTTTTCTTCCATTCTGTCCCGTCAGCCGTCACGCTATCACTAACTCCCTTTTCTTTCATATCACTCCTAACACAATCCATCCATCTTTTCTTTGGCCTCCCTCTCCCAGTCCATCCATCCACATGTATATTCATAACTCTTTTAGTTACGTGCATTTCATCCCTCCTCTTCACATGACCATATCAAGATAAGCGGTTCCCTTTCATCTTTTCCGTTATTGGCGCCACTTTTAAGCTACCTCTAATGTACTCATTCCTCACTTTATCTACAAATCCATAAATAAATATAAATATTTCGCTACTAGAAACTTTTCTACTATCGCTACAACTAACTAGTGTGCGTGCTAGACGTTGCCTAGACGAAGTGACCCACTGCCCGTCGACCTTGCGTTTCTTATGTTGTTATTCCGTCTCCCTCACTCCTTCCTCGAGACTATCGCCGTTCCCCTCGTGCGTGGACTCTATTGATAGTTAAGATGGCTTTTTCAAGGTTACGGACTCGATGGGGTATTGTGTGCGACGCGAGAATGCGTTTGGGGGGTAGTCTGGCGGGGCGGGGGAGGGGGTAGTCATGTGATTGATTTTGAGAGTAGTTTTCATGTGGAATTCTTGTATGTGTAGTGGAATGCGGATAGTTCGTGTCTTGGTGGTCGATTTTATGTATGATGTGCTATAATTATGGGGTCTTGTGTTGAAATGAAACTATATAATATGCTTGGCGTGAATAAATTCAATTTTATTTCTTTTCTTCTCTAGACTAGGTATACATAGATAGGTACTGTAAGTATCTGATGCAATTCTTGCAAAAGCAGTTTTTTTCCATTAAGATGGCATTTCAAGGTAACGGACTGGATGGGATATTGTGTACGACGGTAATGCGTTTGGGGGGCAGTATGGCGGGGTGGGAAGACGGGGGTAGTCATGTGATTGATTTTGAGAATAGTTTTCATGTGGTTTTCCTATATGTGTTGTAAGAGGCGTATAGTTTGCGTTTGGTAGTAGATTTTTGAGTCGGGCGCGTTGTCTTAGTTATAACTTAGGTTGATATGCTCGGTAACGTCGCTTGTTTATAAAATTATACTATAGATATAGACGATAGATAAGATATTACGTCATAAACTAGTTAAATTTATCAAAAAATAATAATTACGTTTAATAGTTATTTTTAACCTATTTACAAAATAAATATCAATTATTGGATGCAATACATACATAAGCCTTTTTAGTCCGAGTTTAACAATGCCTCTACATTTCAATTTAGGATCTCATCAAATTTTGAGTAGCGTAGTTATACTATGGAGGTATGCGGTACACAACAACCGTCTGGTCGGAGGATCCTCCCTTTTCAAAGGAAGTGTACCGCTTTTTTGTTTTTTTTTAAGGATGGGAAATCATCAAATGACTTCTTCCGCTCTGGGTGGAGCGGAAGGGCGTGTCAGACTCTTACTGACTAAAACCCATCCGTGTTCCTTCTAAAGCCCTTTGCGTTCCAGGGCCGCGGTGACTCTTTCGAACAAATTCCACAACCCTGGCAGAGGAAGTGTACCGCTACAGAGAGTAAAGTCCCGCATACCTCCACTGAAAAGGGAGGATCCTCCAAGCAGTCGGTTATTGTGTCTGGTGGGCTACTGCTCGATAGTTGATATTCGGACTGTTACATATGTTCAAATCGCACGGAGAACTTTCGCTGACAGGATAGATAGCGTTGCGGTTCTTTTTTGTTGCGCTACAAACTGCGCTCCTTCGTTTTTTATGTGGCGGCATTGCTGCCTAAAATTAGTAATTATTATTGGTATGACACTGGATGGAATATTTATTTATTTACTTGCTCCCAATTATTTCATTCATTTAACAATATGACGTAAAGCGTGTTAGGACATTAGTTAGTTAAGTACATATTTGGTTTGTATTTCACATTTCGGCGGTGAAGTGCCAATACCTCCTAACTGACATTTTTCGAGAGATTCATTTCTTACAGATTTTAATTTACTGGCGCTTTTCCCATGTATTACGTGAAATCTCCGAAGTGTATTTTTAGTTGCAACTGCATTAAATGGTTATTAACTAATTCAATATACTAATTAATTTTCAACTTCTCAAGAAATTATTTTTTTCTTTCAGTTTGTGTAAATAATTGATTTCAGCAGTTAGGAGTTATTGGCACTTCGCCGTCGATTTACATATTTGGTTTAACAGTTGGCTACGCAAATATTATATTGACGGATAAAACTACTAAGGTTACTTATTGCAGAGTTAGTAAGTAAAACTACCGAAAACCGCTCTTAGTACCTAAAATAAAACCACAAGGATATTTGACAGCAAAACTGTTTTTATTTAAAACAATTTGTTTTTAAAAGTAGACACTACAATTATGTTTTTAATACCTTTTCTTACCTCCTAAATAAGTCACACTTATAATATGTGTAAAAATCATCCGCATCTTCATCTAGATCCATCTAATTTACACGACAGTATTTTTGACTTGTACTAAATGTTTGCATGCCTAATTAAGGTAGAATTTATAGAGATCTCTAATTATAATACATCTGCATTTTTTTGTACTTATGTTCTATCTAAATAAATAATTATTCTATTCTACATCACCGTTTTTTCCTCCCAAAAAACAAAAGAAAAACTACACGTTCCTAACCGGATTTTCCCAATCTTATGGGCCGACAATCCCATTACACTAGTGGCGTCTATCGGGGCGCACTTGACCGACCCCAACCCCCGGGGGGTTCGTCTTTCGTCTAGACATGTGGGACGAACCGAAGTGGGTCACCGAGCTATGCCGACGACGGCGAACGGTGGGATAGTTACATGTCACGACAGTGTAATTTTCTTCGGCCTTGAGCGAGGGGTTGGGAATTCTGGTCGGGTGTGTGTTTGTAGTTGTGATTAAGGAAATAGAGGCGGATTCGGCGGATCGTTTCACAGTGATTTTTAATGGTCTAGTTGAAATAAATGAATTGACTTTTACTTTGATTGGGTTCAGGGGTTAGATAAATTTATTAGTTAAAGGAATTAAATGAGTTTGTGGCTATTAATTAAATTTTCTAAAATTAAGCGTTTGTTCTGACTGACCATCAACGCACAGACAAAACTGACGAAAGTCTAGAAAGCAGAAATTTCAAATTTAGGTTTTTTTTAATGTTAGCATCTGCTAAGAAAGAGGGGAAATTGGAGGGGGGGGGGCAGTCTATGAAAGTCTTTGGATTTTTGTACGGTTTCCACTAATAGAAAGAGCGATAGATGAGAATAATTTGCGTTTGAAACTTGCACCCTTGCAAAGCCGGGGTTGCTAGTAACAAATGCAAGTTTGAATCGATTTAAAAACACCAACATTCCCCGCAATGAAATCTTAGAAAATCTACTTACTTGCTTTACTAACAAAAAGAAAGTCAGTTTTAGAATTAAATATTAAATGACGGGGTAATTAGGTTGCCATGTTATTTATAAGACATACCGTACAGCACCTTTTCGAGCATACAAATAGGTACTGTGCGACAAAAAAGGCCACTAGATTTTGGTTTCTTGAGCATTCATAATACCAATAAACGGCGTTTTTTATTCTTTTAACCCCCAAATTAATTGTTTTTTTGGCCCAATATTCATCCACACCGTTTGCTGACTCAGTCATGAGGCCCTCACGTATGCAGGTGAGTGCAGACATGCGACGCAAGATGTGAGATGGGCCATGGACTTTGGAAAGTACCATCAAACGGGGTGAATAGGAACGGAGGGGTGAATCGAAACAAAACTTTGCATAGGATTTTCACTTTAATATCATATTTTTTTTCTAAGAAAGCATTTTACTAACAAGATTTAAATAGCTTAAAAATCCCCTTCAAATGTTTGTTTCGATTCATCCATTTTTTTTTATGTGTGTGAAAACATCAAATGCCTCCTTCCGCTCTGGGCGGAGTGAAAGGGAGTGTCAGACTGGTACTGACTTAAACCCATCCGTGTTCCTCCTAATGCCCTTTGCGTTTCAGGGCCGCGGTGACTCTTTCGAACAAATTCCGCAACTCGATTCATCCCTGCATTCCTATTCACCCCGTTTATATCTATCTATCTTGTAAATTGTCTATAATAAAACTATTGAAATTAGAAAACCGTACAGTAAAAGATCCAACAAATAATCAACCTTTTATACACCGTCTAAGCTGCCCACTGTCCCTTCTCAATAACATATTCATAGTTTCTATCTATGTCTAGTTGACCGTACTTGACCCCCGTCGCAGGGGTCGGGGGTTCGCGTCTAGACGAGGGCCGGAAGTAGTCCGGTTTATAGTTTATTTACTTTGTTATTATTATGTTGTTTTGTTCAAGTTGAGGGTAGTTTTGGGTTGGAAAGGGACGTGAGGAAATGTGTTTGTCGATTGTGTGAAGGTGTGGTGATGGTAATTTTAGTGTTGTTTTGTGGCATGTTGTAATTAACATGTCTTTGTTAAATTTAAGGGTAAGTTATAAATAATAGTGGGTGTTATTTTATTCGAGTTAGTTCGGTCCCTGTTTAGTGAAGGGTTATTTTAAACCAGTATTTTGAGTACTTTTTAGGTAATTTTAAACTAGTATTTGGAGTTAGTTTGAACCCGGTTTAGTGAAGGGGCATCAGGGTTCTCTTCAACTTTCCACCGAACACGAAAAAGTAAAAGAAGTACAGTCCTTCTACTTCTTCATGTCACTGGCGCGGCAGTTATACAGATTTGTTAACCCAAAACTTTGCCACTTTCACAGCATTGTAAGTGGCAGCGTGTTTCGGGCACAGAATAAAGGTACCCGCCTAAAGTCGGGCGCTTTCGACAACGAGATAGATAAAGATAATAAAATTACAAAAATAACTATGGATAAACGCGTAATTGTGTAATTGTCGCATGTCGCATAACAAAAATATATGATAAATTGTCATAATAACGCTGAAAAATAATGCTTCCGCAGGCTGCCTCTCGAAGGCGCGACTGTCTGCGGAAGCATTAAAGAACCATTATTAACAGATTTTACATCACCATCTTAGTCATCTATATTTTCAAGTGAACCTTTTATAGCAAACATCACCTCCACAAATAGACTCCTTTAAACGCCCTTCAAATCAAAAGGTACAAACATTTGGGCCCGCAGTCTCTAATGACGTCAACTATTCGAATCTAAAAAATACAAGTCGGGACATAAAAATTCGCACACATGCAGATTTTAATGTGCGTCGCGAAGGCACACAGCGATGCGCTTGCGCCGATCTAAAACACTCGTCCGGCGAGCCCGATAATGGCGGTCGGGGTTAACGAACGACGGTTACATATTTAGAAAAAAATATTTGGCAAATGTTCAGTGCAGCGGGGATTACATTGTGTGCCAGCAAAATTGGGCGCGCGGATATTTTTAGTATTTTTAGATGTTGAGTTTGAGGAAGAAGATGTCTATGTTTTTGTAGGCTTTGTGTTTCATTAGAGATACTAGTACAGAAAGTCAGCCTATTAGTAACATTAAATGCAAGTTTAAGCAAGACTAGAACCTAACAATTAAAGAAAAATGGTCTCGCGGAAAATGGAATATTGCACTTAGTCGAAAAGCATTGGGGACGCTTTTGCCCAATAGTGGAAAAACTTATTTTACCAAAATTTTTCTTCACTCACACAACTTTCAACTTCACTTAATACTAAAATAAACTTAAAATTTAATTTTGATCTGAAAGTGATAAAACAGTTAACAATTAATTTATGGCTGTCGCCCTGTGTGTATAGTTAATTGGCACAACGAGTTCTAGAGTGCCTGCATGCGGGCTAGGAACAAACCACCACTTATGCTCTATTACGGTCTAAAAGCAATCTATATTTTTTTTTTGTTTATGGTGTTGCCCGCATGACTAGACCCTTTTCCTAGCTTTACTTAACTGTTTGAAGTTGCACTATTTGAGTTTGTTATTTTGATAATTTAAGTAAATACTTTTCTGGTGGATAATTAGGGTTCCATAAAAGGACATTTTTCGTTTCAGACAAAACGATGCCTCAGGTCTAGGAACCGAATCCAGGACTTTGACTGCTGCGATTCGGACGAACGGAACAAGAAATTTAGAAATCTAATAAATAAAGCCTATAAGGTTATGGTTACCAGCAACTTCTTCTCAACTTATAATCACCAATCTGTAGTCGTATTTACCTACAGATTTTGCTTATAGCAGGTCAGTGGTAAGAGGCGGGCCGCGCGAGGGAAAGACAAAGCCTTCGCCCCAACCGCCGCTACAGGAGAAGATGCCCCGGGCGTCGGGAGTCACAGGACGATCGCCGGCCACCGTACGCGTGGGCCTGCGGACGGCGAGCGTTGGGTGGCTCGCTGTCCGATTACTACCAGACCCGGGTCGATGGCATGTTGTGTTCCACGCGCGCCTCAAAGAGATGTCAACATAGGAGACGGGGCCCGCTAGGGCCAGAGCCTGCCAGGGTTGCGGAATTTGTTCGAAGAGTCACCGCGGCCCTGGAACGCAAAGGGCTTTAGAAGGAACACGGATGGGTTTTAGTCAGTAAGAGTCTGACACGCCCTTCCGCTCCACCCAGAGCGGAAGAAGTCATTTGATGTTTTCCCATCCTTAAAACAAAAAAAAAAAGTGATCGGTACCTATGTCAAGACTTCCGAATGAGATGGGTTCCATAGTAAACCACGCACTAGATCTCTTTACAGAACCATTATAATTAAACACTGAAATTATGCACGATTTGGTTAGGAAACGCGCTATTGTTACATTTGGCAATTATCTATTGAAATTCCATCAGAACAACAGTTATAAATACAAACTTTTTAAAATTACAGGTAAAAGGTTTCATTAAACAAAAATTTATATATAACTTCAAACTTATTTGAATTCATGAAGAATTGGTTTTCTTTCAATATTGGTGGCCGGATTGGTTAGAATCCAGAGTCAAATAGTGCACGCCGACACATATTATCNTTTTTTATTTAATATGGGTTTGCTCTTGACTCTAGTCTAGGTCATAGATGACAGAGACAAAGTCGACGATGGAGCGAGCTTACCCAGAAGAAGCCTGTTCACTCTAATTTTGAAGAGATTAGGGTCGTATGCGTTCGGAAACACAGACGCAGGCAGAGAGTTCCACTCCTTTGCTGTGCGCATTATAAAAGACGTTTGGAAACGTTTAGTGCGAATTGGTGGAATAACAACAAGGTAGGGATGGTAACTTGCAGTGCGTCTAGATGTCCGATGGTAGAAGGGGGCCGGTGGGATGAGATCATCCCAGCCTTCAGTGGTAATATTCTGAAGCAATCTTATCGTGATAAATTTCGTGAAGTGAGCTTCAAGAGAGCTTTCCCTTTCATCAGTTGGAATAACAGCTCACTTCATGTAAGTTTTCATGGTGAGTATTTTTACAGAATCAACCGGCTGGTGTGGGACGCAGCGTTGGAAGATCTACCAAAAATGAACTGATGATCTAGCGAGGACCGCGGGATTCCCCTGGATGCGAGAAGCTATGGATCAGTTGATGTGGCAATTTTGGTAAATTGTTAACAGATTTATTAGACGATTATTTGATACTTGACTGAGTCAATAATCTCGGCCTACACTGTATGAACTGGTCTGCCAGTAGAGATGGGTTCACAACACATACCTATGTGTTTATCTACTGCAGTTTAATGAACTAACGCAATTTTATATTTATGCGCTTATGTACTCCTTATGTATGGGTGTGTGGCAGGATATAGCATTGAGGCCGCGAAAGGAGTGATGTGAGACCCATTTAAAGATAGATCTTGAGAGGGATTTTTTCTTTGTGTTTGTCTTAATGAAAAATGGTGTCACGCTTGGTGTATTTATGACTTTGTTTATTGAATCTGGAAGTTAAGTGACTTTAAGAAATACACCAATGACTGCAGTTGATCTTGAAATAAACAATTTTCGCCATAAGTGAAGCAGAAAGCGATGAATGAGGTCTACGATGGAAAGAGCGAACCCAGAAGATGAGTTCCTTCTTGTTTTGGAGGCTCACGGGTTTTAGGGTTTAGACCCTGACTGACCCTGACTTCTATCTAAGTATATATTATAGTATATATATTTGCAATTTTTAATAAATATGTTTTTCCTTGTTCTACATATTCTTGTAAAAATTGTTAATGTGGAAATAAAGTTTTATTATTATATTTATTTAGATATTAATGCATGTCTGATTTTACTGTGCTGCAGCTGTAAAGTGTAGGCTTCATTGACTGTTACAGCATCAGGATCACCTTACTTATCATCACTTTTGGCAGCCATATTGTTGATTGCACAGAACATACGTACTATATTCCCATCAGTATTTTCAATATAATCCTTGTTCTTCACTTCTCTGAAGACAACAGAATTTTCATTTTCAGGAAGTTTCAAAGTCCGTTGAACTGTGCATCTACGATTTCATTACTTCTGACGGTTCGTGGGTGTTTTTCACATCATGTGTGTTCAAAAATAGATGAATCATTGGACCTGGGTTAATGCTCTTGTTATATACAGCGGGATATATAAGCTTATGTATAGCAGGATATAGCCAGAGACCCAGAGGGAGATTGTGATGTACGTTACGTGCAATAACATAGATTAATGTTTGTTTGATGCGCCATTTTGTTTTTTAATGTGGCGGATTTTTTATTTGATAAGTCGGTAATTGGATAAGGTGGTTTGATAGAAAGTAGAAAATAGTTAGATTACGCGCAATTTTGAGGCTTGTTGATACGAGCTCGAACTTCACTAACACTCACGTCTGTCAAACTTCGATCACGGAAAAGAAAACAGAACAAAGAGAAAACCGATGTCCAGCAGTGGACTACGATAAACTGGCTTGATGGCAACAGAGGGTCCCCGTAAGCCACCCCGAAGCGCCTCTTAAGTTTAGCGATTGTAACCTGGATTCTCCTGCAGATATCTTCATTTCTGATTCGATAACCCCTGGTAATTCCGAGCTCTTTTCATAGCCCTTTGAGTTAATGGCTTCTAATGAGGCCCATTTTGAGCGACCAAGTTTCGGTAGCATAATCATCATCATTATACCCACTGAAAGACGTCCACTGCTGGACATAGGCCGCCCCTAAAGGGGGAGAGGTTGCCATAATCACCACGCATGGCAGGCGGGTTGTCGATCGCAGTATAGCTGTTGCAGTGCACAGAGAATGCAGCTGCCCATTCTCTGGTGAGTCCTTTAGTCGCCGTTTACGACACCCACGGGAAGAGATGGGATGGTGCTATTCTTTTACGTCCGACACCATACAGTACAGAAGGTACCATCTTTCATTAATGGTAACACACACATTGTTCAAGGATTGGTGAGATAATTATGTGAAGACATGAAAATAGATTGAACAGATGATATGATATGAATGTGATATGAAGATATTGGATCTGTAACCCATTAAGTAGCAGCATATCTTAAAGAAAACATCATAAACAAAGGCAAACCATAACAAAAACACCACTCTAACTTGGGATAGAATTGGTAAGCAGTAATATTGTGTTCACAGGCCGAGTGGCGACGCGGAGTAACGCACTGCGACTTAGGTTCAAGGCGAATGTCTTATGTTAATTTGTGTTTAGTTGTTAGTTTTATGTATTGATTTAGGTTCCAATGTGTGATACCAAAGTACGTTGCCTTGCCAGTTTAGGAGTGGATGAGTCTACGTTTGTAATCGTACCTTTCTGTGCCAGGCCTGCTGGCAGAAAACCCTTTTGAAATAAGCTGTACCTTATGATCTTCTCTCTGTATCTAATGCTAATTTCTTCTGATATCTTCTGCATTTAATGTTAGCTTCGCTCGCGTGTGCGAGGAAGGTTAATTTCATCCGGATCCGTTCAGCCGTTCTGGCGTGATTAAGTACCAAACAGTCGTATTTATAATAATCTATCACACTCATATTATAAAGGCGTAAGTTTGTGAGTGTGTATATGTTTGTTACTTTTTCACGCGCAAACGGCTGAACGGATCTTGATGAAATTTGGCACAGAGGTAGATTATGGTCTGGAATAAGATATAAGATACTTTTCATCCCGGGAGTATGTTCCCTTGGGATATTTTTCGACATTAACGCGGAGTACCTGATAAATCGCAGGTAACACCGCGGGCCGCAGCAAGTACTTAATAAAACGAAATGTAGGATTCTTGAGGAAAAACGAAAATTTTAAATTTTATGTACTAACACAAAAAAGAAATTATTAACACACAAAATACTTTTAAGAGAATCTTACTCTTAATATTCTCTTAAAAGTATTTTGTGTGTTAATAAGTAGTTTTTAAAACTGCGGTGCTGCTCAAAAGACTAGTGATTTAAAACTGGGTTTTCCGGGATGAGCTGATAGTTTGGTGGATTCCTGCCTAACAAAGCAATACTGCATGAAATAGCTTTATTCATAGTTTTTAGGCATTTTTTTAGAGGCAAGAGTAGATTAGTCATTCTCATCTTTTATGTGCATAATGGCAAATTTCATCTTTAAGTTCTTTTTTATTTTGCGCTGACCGTGACGTCGCCTGATGTTTAGCAAACAGATGTGCACCCTGGTGCCTAGCCTTTAGAAGCACACTTACAAAGATTGCTTCTCGGGTAGGTACTTTAGAGACATGGCGAAGTACCATTAAATAATAGACTTATTTCGATTTTTTCAACGGTATACCTAGAATCCTTTTGGAATAGCTACTCTTATATTTACAGCCATCCTGCTTCTGCCAATCTTAAGATTCTAATTAGTGTTTCCGTATTTTTATTCATAATGTACCATTAAGTTCCTAAACATATAAAGAGATCCTGTTGACAAGGTTGGGCCTTACAGTACCTACCGTGTCGCTCGTGGCTTGAAAGCAACTAAAATAAACCGATGCATTTTGGGTACCTATTCTTACATATATGTGGTGTTTTATTTCTAGCAGCCATCAACACAATACGTAGGTACTAAGCATAGCCTTGATCTCGAGCAACTGCGCAGTAACGTATGTTCAACGTCACTCCCAAACTACCTGATTTGCAAATCGGACCAAAATAAACAGCCGCCATTAAAGCTAAAATAAATACAAGCAATAAGCCAGCGTTTGCAACTAATATGAGCAAATTTAGTGCGTCGGGATGATGGAGGTGAATGGGCAGAAGGTTCAGAAGTGTCTATAAGGAATAAAAGCTGCATTCCGATGGTAAAATGTCGTTTTACATTAATTGTTTAACAACATGGTGGTCCTGCTTTATAGGTCAATCTAGGGAATACAAAAAAACTTTTATTAATTTAAGACCAACTTATAATTTAAACAGTTAAATTATAAGTTGGTCTTAAATTAATAAAAGTTTTTTTTTTTAGTTTTTTTTTAGTTACAGCACACGTACAAGTTATTAAAACTTTGTGTCATGTTGTAAACTGTTTATTTGTGCTTCTTTTCAACTCGCACACTGTTCCAGTGTTGGTAAACTAATAATTGTTAGCAAATTAATTAATTTAGCTGGTTTGTATTGTAGTGCTGTTCTAGGTGCATCGTCCTCATATAAAATTAATTAATTTACGAATACCAGATATTACAAAACTACAGAGTTACTGCAGAGTTTCCAGTTTTCCGTTCTTCTCCAGGAGAATACTTTTATGTAGTTAAAACCTATGAGTTACTTTATATTTTTAAATGTAAACGTTGACGTTCAAAAGTGTCTTTATATGGCTTTTATGTTATTGATTTGAATTGTCAAATTTGTTTAATTAGTTGTAGTTCTACCAGAGTTTTGTTGATCATTCTAATGTATGTGTGTATACTCGATCGCTTTAAAATAAACAACAAGAGCTGGCACCGTCTGGTGACAATATCGGAAAACTTCTTCTTTCTAAACAAATTGACATAGTGAACGTTTACGGGAACGCGATGGGGACGTTACAACCTCAGATCTATTCGCCAGCCTGCAGCTTTTACCACCTCTGAAACTAGAAGGAGGCTGCGGTCACTGAAATGCGGCAGTGTTTTTAAGCTCAGTAAAATTAACTTGAGGTCAAGAATTTTCCCATACAAAAAAAAAATACCTGTCCTAACTCTGGAAGTGTTAATTACGATTTTTTTTCGCAGACTCACCAAGTGTCGTAGTTATTTTTCATCCCGGAAAGAAACACGGTGCCTGTGCTTTGCGATGTGTTTCGGGGGAACCACAAGAAAAAAACTACTTCAATGTTAAAAAACGATTTGCATCCACAAATTGCTGGCACTGGACCTTCTGTTCCTCGTTGGTCACTGGCTTGCCAGCCCAAGGCGAGAGTTCGACAGCACTGCCAAGGTTGCGACTGAATACCTACCGTTTGTTCCTACTTGTGATGTCTGCTTAATGCGCTGTTTTGGTCTAGTGCCTGCGATTTTTTTTGTCGCAGCGGAAAATCTTTGTGTAGTTTGATGACGTGTGGGTTGATGCACTTTTTGGTGGTACGAAGTGTAATTTGGGCAGTTTCTAATTCTTTTGAGCTAGATTCGATCTAGCCTGGATGAAAACGAAGGACGGGGTCGACGATGAAATGTGCCTGTTCACTCTTGCTTTGAAGTCTGACTGATTTTAGAAGGAAAATGAAAGAAATAAATTTTTATATTGTCACTAAACTGACACGCATACAAATTATAAATGTTTAACTAAATTCTTTAACGATTGTGTAGTAGGAGCTATGTCAGAAGAGACATAGTATGATTCAACATCTAACTGAACTTGAATCTTGAACTTGAACTTGAACATCTAACTGGGAAAGTAAAAACAACACACAACCGGCCAAGTGCGAGCCTGACTCTCACACGAAGGGTTCTGTACCATGAACCGAAAAAAACACGTTTAATCTATTAATTTTAAAATTAATTTAATTTTTATTATATGTTGCTAAAGCGGCAATAGAAATACACAATCTGGGAAAATTTCAACTGTCTACCTATTACGGTTCTTGAGATACAGCCTGCTGACAGACAGACGTACGGACGGACGCATGGACGGACGGATAGCGGAGGCTTAGTACCCTTTGGGTACGGAACCCTAAAAAACAGAAAGAGACCAGAAACTAGGCAGATGCTCGACGTGCCTGAAGCAATAAGGCTCCTACTCTGTATGATGCTGATAGGTGCGCCTGGCATACAAGGTTTATGTCTGCGAAATTTTTCTGAAAGAATTTTCCAGTTTCCCGCACTTTCACGGAGGTAACCGAATTCTCAAGGTTAAACGTCAGCCTTGGGCGATTTTTTAGCTGAAACTTTTTAATAATTATCCACAACACATACTTTCTTTGTTCTTATTTCTTGTGTTTTAACCTTAACCTTTACAAAATTATCTTATATTTAAAACAAATTAGAATCATTAAGTACATCATTTTCATCTCGAGTAGAACATTATAAAAATTGTACAACATCTAAAATATTATTAATAAAAATTCCAACAGCATTTTTCTCTGGTAATAAAATTCCCCACGCCAAAAATCCCGGTACACACACTATGACAGATGACGCACACTATAGTACGGCGTCACACTATCACATTTATTTCTTCTATTCTCAGTAGGGATGTTATGGAGCTCCGTAACCGCAACCGAATCCGATATAATAGTTTCGGAAAATTCCGGATAGAGGTGGGTTCTAAATGAGACAAATTATGACAGGACACACTGGCCGCACTCGTCAATTGCATGTTATTTATCAATATCCGTAACTGGGAGGCTACTCTCTAAGCCCGAAGCCCGGAGTTTCGGGCTTAGTTGCGGCCGTATTAGTACTAGTAGCTACGATTAGGTCCGAACCCGAACTAAGAATGAATGACAACACGATTTGACAGTAACTGTCAAATCGTGTTGTCATTCATTCTAAGTGGTTAAGTGATACGGCAACTAAGCCCGAAACTACAGACTTCGGGCTTAGAGAGTAGCTTCCCTGAAACTATCCGAAAGTAACGGATGATCCGGAAAAAATTCGTATCCGTTACCATATCCGAAACCGATATAATATTATTTCTATATCCGTATCCGAATCCAGATCCGAAATGGTTCATATCCATAACATCACTGGCAGGTACTATGACCTGCGCAATGTCCGACGAATAGACCTTGACAGCTAGAATTCATTCACACTAAACGTATGCTAACTAATATGGCGGGCTGTTGATCGAATATCAAGTGTTTTTCCTGATAGAGGCAGTTATTTTTGGCCAGCTCTGTCCGAAGAATCTCGTTTTCGGATAATGTTTTGCAATGCTGATCCTTTAGCCGAAGAAAAGCCCAGCCCTCTGGTCACGTGAACAGTCGACGAGTTGTTTGCTGATGTCCCGAAAGACTCGGTGAGCAACCCCATGGGCCTAATGTTTCAACCCCAAACGGCTCAAATATATAGCTCCCAATAAGGTTGTTATGTTTGCGCCGTTTTAAATTTTTTGCACCTGCAGCAGTCACCCCAGCGCAGCCCGCCGTGCTAAGAAGATGGGATGGCGCAAGGGTGTCGACACATGTAGCATCCCACACCAAAGGCCTACCCACCTTCCAAGGCATTTTGGTCATCCCATCTGGTCTCTTCCCATCGTCACGTGCCAAGCCATTAGGTTCTAAAACGGCTGGCACCCTGGCGGTGACAAGAGCTCGACGGATGATGTCATTAATGCTGGCGTGCCGTGCTGGACAGGACAGGCCACGGTGCGTGAGGCGGTCGACTGCTTCGCCGCATTAAACTTGAAGAGTTTATACAGTGAGAGTTAGTGTTTAGTTATTTATTTATTTATTTATTATATACTTTATTGTACACCTCATAATAAGAACAGGACAATCATACATAAAATAAGTGCACAATGGGCGGTCTTATCGCACAAGGCAATCTCTTCCAGACAACCTTTGGATGGATTGAACGAAGGGAGATAGATTTAGGGCTGCCAGTGTACAAACGTTTTAAACAATACTAATTAGATATAATAATATAAAATACATAAATACAATACCAATGTGTATACTAATAAATATCAAATATATAATTGAGACAGGACCGGAAAAGTTAAAGTTTCCCACGTGCTTGGCTAACGTTGTTTAAGTTATTTTACATTATTTAATCGTATTAGTCAATTTCTGCTAGTTATTGAAGACGTTCATTTAGAGTTATAGTTATGTTAGTAGAGTTAGTTATTTTGACTTCTGGTTAGATTACCCTAAGATAAGATAAGGATAATTAATTAATTATAAGGATATATTAACTGGCGTCAATAAAGACATTTTTATTTATTTTTATCTCCTCTTACCAGCTAAAATCCCATGAAATAGGGCGTCCTTGACTAATATACCTTCAAATATCTAGTTTTATTTGTAATATAAAATTAACTTTATACTTTTTGGCTTTATCAGCATTGCCATTCAACGTGGCAATGCGGCCAGTGTTCTGGGCACTTTTCCCGTTGACAGCGATGTGGACGAATTTTTCGATGCCCTGTGAGTTCTTTCCCTCCCCTTTTTACTCCTCTTGTATATTTTCTACTCGCTTGTATATAGTATCTATAAGTTTTTTATGTATTTGTAAACTTTATAAGAATATAAAGATCGCAGTTTGACCTTCGCCTTCGGCTATGGACAGGATACCTAGAAAAAAGGCGAGCATTTGAATTAGAAATGAGGAAAAACTGAGGTAGACCTCTTGGAAAACCCTTTTTAATATTCATTCCTCTTTTTCAAGGAAAACAGTGCTATAGTAGGCGCCAGATAATCGTGGAATAACGGTCATTGACCCACCTACAATTATTGACATTTTTAATTTGAAAAACGGAATTAATGACACAAAGCTGTCCCGAATCATCATCGCTCGTGATCCTTAACATTGTTTAATAATGAAAAACGATTCACATTTAATTGTTCAGGTACCTATGAACAGTTATTAGGGAAAGGTCAATATACTTTATTCCACATTTATCTGGCGCCTACTATAGCATTGTGCTTATCTATACTATATTATAAATGCGAAATTTACTCTGTCAGTCGGTTTGTTTGTTAGTTGTGTTTTCATATTCACCGCTGAACCAAATTTTGATGAATTTTAGCATAGTCAAAATCAAAATCAAAAGTAATTTATTCAAATTAGGCTGAGTGCCAGCACTTTTTGAACGTCAAAGTTCTACATAAAGACAGTCACCACTTCCTAGTGTTTTAGCTGGGAAGAAGAAGTGGCGCAACAAACTCCCCAGCAACCCATCTGTCTGTTGAGTTATAAGAACTAGCATTTATACCTTTCATACCAGTAGTCAGTATTCTTACAAAAAAACCATACAACAAAGGTAACACGTAAAAACATAAAACTTAATAATTCGCCACTTGTAAGCTAGAACACTCCATTATGCCAGCATAAACAGACAAACTCAAGCGTAAAAACAATATCAAATCAAACCAAATAAGCCTCCAGACATGAAGGGCGTTCCAGACATGAAGGGCGTAGTGATGGATTGGACCTTGAAGCAGGATAAACGATAATTTATATCCCGGAAGTTTCCTTGATATAATATCCAAATTTCACGCGGGCAAGTAGAAACTAGAATTTAATATAATCTACCAAACAATACTTTTTATACAGATATCCGTTCCAGTTAATCACATACACACACCAATTACAATGGGTACTAAAACACGATAGAAGATTACACATGCGAGCATAACAAATGAGTCAGTCTAGCTCCGACCTACCACAACGTCCGGCCTATGCGACCTAATCGCTTAACCTTGACGCCTAGGTTGTTGACATTCAACTACTAACTACTGTATTATGACTAAGTGGCTGGCTGGGACTGATTATTTTGTCCTGACGTGTACATCGCTGTATTAGAGAACATTAGACATCGTTGTGTGGAAAGTTTTGAGCATGAATGTGGATTAATTTGTTTGATTGGTCTACCAGCAATTGTTTACACTCACACCTTTCAAAATAATACAGTGTAACAATCGCTTACGGCCGGTCTCAATAACGTATCTACCTTTGACCATCTGTCAAATTAGCCACCAATAGTAGCTGAAACGTCAGATTTGCCTTTCTAACATGACGTTTCAGCTACTGTTGGTAGTTAATTAGACAGTTGTTTAAAGGTACATACGTTATTGAAATCGGCCGTTAAAGGTATAAATAAATCACTAAAACTAGGTGTTAATGTTTTCTCAATTATCGAGACTTCGTTGAGGAAAAAACCCTTAGATATTGTTATATCGACAAACAAAAAAATTCTGTTGGATTTTGTTTTTATTTTCACACGCCACATAAGTCGTGATTCCGTTATTTCTGTTAGCAAAAATTCTGAGACAGCCTCACGGTTCGATCTCCAAGGTTAAGCAGAGTTTGCCGGGATTGGTCTGTGGATGTGTGTCCATGTGTCACATACCCACACTGCTTTATGCCTCGGAAAGCACTATAAAATTGTTAAAAGACTGAAGAACAATGCTGCCCACTTACATATGTTCAACCCAGGACTTTCCGCATCATTTTCAGGGGAAAAAAAAATTGACATTTGAGCACGGTCAAATATTTAAAAAACTAATGATCAGGGCCTATGTCTCGCTGCATCATAACAAGGTCGTCGCGATAGGTCGCTAGATCACTCACATTAGATGATTTATCTCACGTGCGATCGGCACCATGTTTTAGTAAACACATCGCCATTTATGTCACTCCACAATTTCTCGGAATGTTTTCGAGATATTATAAACTATCAAATTTTGATGCGTTAAAAAGTTTTCCTAATATTCAGTTGACAATTTATCGAGAGTTTACAATCTCACAAGTTATTTTATAATTTTACGGAATTTGCCATTTTCCGGTGACATATATATTGGACGGCACCCCATCCATGGACTGTCCTCTGTGAGCGTTACTTGACCTAGAAGATCAATCTATTTGGCTGCTATTACTTAATTAAGATTTCACACCACTAGATACCCACCAAAGATGTTTTTCAACGCTTTTCTCACACATTCAAAAACTTTGTAAACAACGTAGGCACCACGTTAAGTGTAATAAAGTAGCCAGTTGTTTGAGCTGAGTAATTTTACATAAATAATGGCTATCCTTGAGGCGGGCAATGCCGCCTGTTTAGCGAATGTTTGTCTTATTTTGTACTGCAATAGTTTTTGTTATGTATGTGGTGTTTTGGTTCTGATGTGGCACGGTTGGGGTAGGCAGGGGTTCTAGATGAATAGAGGTAATAAGAAATTGGGTGTCCTGTCAGTTCACCAAAAATGAGTGTTTATATAAAAATCATTTGCGAAATAAGTTGTTTGTGAAATAAATAGTATACGAAACGTTGGTTGTTAACTAAAAAAATGTCAATGGTGTTTTGGTGAAATATTACTGAACCAAGAAATTGCTGGTGGTTTAGAAATCAGAGATCAAAGAATCAGCATTATATTGCGTTAACGTGACAAGACTACCAGTGTTCGGCGCACTTTTGATATCAATTTATGTTTTTACCATCTAGCAGATTATTTAAGAAGTATGAAAGACATAAATCCTCGTAAATAAAATAAAACCCAGCATCAGGATTCTTTATCATATGTGTATTTCTTTTCCAGGAAATACTTATTTAAAGGCAATTAAATTCGTACCTTGGGGAAATCGAACTGAAAAAAGTATTACTCGGCCACTGCAACACCCGCAGTCTTCCGTCGACATTAATTTAAGCAACTGAGTTGCAATTGACTTTGATTTTAGGCTAAATATATATATTTTTTATCAGTCCGTATACTGTCCTATTCTGTATGGTGTCTCGGACGTAAAAGAATAGCACCATTCCATCACTACCCGTCGGTGTCGTTAGAGGCAACTAAGGGATTTACCAGAAAGCAGCAGCATTCTCTGTGCATTGCAACAGCTACACTGCGATCGCCAACCCGCCTACCAAACGTGGCGATTATGGCTAATACTACCTTTGGGGAGGGCCTATGTCCAGCAGGACGTCTTTCGGCTGACGCTGATGATGGCATGGCTGGCCAAAAGCCTCCCCAAGCTGATCCTGGAATTCTTTTTCCGCGCCATCTTGTACCAGCCCTAACGGTACGCCTGCAGGTCGTCTTCTTCCAGCCCTTACGGTAGGTACGCGTCCAGGTCACCTTGTACCAGCGCTAATGATACGCGTCCAGGTTTTCTTGTTCCAGCGCTAATGATACGCGTCCAGGTTTTCTTGTACCAGCTCTAACGGTACGTGTCGAGGTCGTCTTGTACCAGGCCTAACAGTACGCGGTCCCGGTCGTCTTGTACCAGCCCTAACAGTCCGCGACCAGTATTTTGTATGCATACAGTTAGGTTTAGAAGTTATAGTTTAAGTAAAAAGTTTCAAGTTAGATATGTACAATTAAGTATATTCGTTTAAAAGTTGTTATGTTCGTATAATGCAGCACTATCTCAATTTCTGTATCACTAAAAATGGCTGCATAATTCTACGCATTACGAATGTCAGGGTCACTCAATTATGAGTGTGTGTTAGACTCACACATAATATAACAGCACATTGGCACAAATTGGCCACGTAGTGCTGACAATAGTTGACCGGATAGGCGTAGGAGCCGCGTGACTGACCAGCACAAGGTCAGGCAGTCAGTGTCAGGGTTGAAGGTCACTTGGATAGTGGGAAGAATTCCTTTATTGTGATTTGGGATTCATACTGGTTTGATTTTCATTTCTATTTTATTACGGCATCAAAAAATTCGGCGATAGCGCTGTCATTGAAATAAGTGCGTCGCCTTTTTATATACGCTTGAATATAATTTATTATTATTTTCATAAAATACTAGCGACCCGCCCCGGCTTCGCGCGGGTAAAAATAAGAAAAATCAGCCAAGTGCGAGTCGGACTCGCACACGAAGGGTTCCGATTATCTATCAAAAAGGCAAAAAAATCACGTTTGTTGTCTGGGAGCCCCTTTAAATATTTATTTTATTCTGTTTTTTAGTATACATTGTCATAGCGGCAACAGAAATACATCATCTGTGAAAATTTCAACTGTGTTACTATCACGGTTCATGAGATACAGCCTGGTGACAGACGGACGGACAGCGGAGTCTTAGTAATAGGGTCCCGTTTTACCCTTGGGGTACGGAACCCTAAAAATGAACACAAATCTTCCTCGTTTATCACTCTTTCTATTAGTGAATATCACATTAAACCCGTTGCGCGGTTTAAAAAATAAAACGAAGATACAGAGACAGGCAAACTGCGATTTCATTTTACACATACTAGCGACCAGCCCCGACTTCGCACGGGTAATATTTGCTAATTATTATATTTTTATTTATGGCAATGATGCCGATGATGGCAAATGTGCTATGGAAAAACGTGTGAGACCAAAGATAACAAAGATTTTTTTTTTAATTTTGGAGCTTAAAACCTTGTTAATGAGTTTAATAAGTAACAAAATAAACAATAAAAGCCAGATAAAACAGATATAAATAAAAAGGACATACGCAGAGAAGGGTAATTTATATAACTATAATTTAATGTCATTTACACGAGTAAAAATCATTAAAACACTAATATTTGCTGATGTGCGCCCATTACTCGCTTTTTGGACACTTGGCAAAACATCGTCTTTTCTGCGCTATTTATTATTTTAATAATAATATATTAAAAATATAAACCTTCCGGAAGAAATTTTCTGAATGATAGAGAAAACTGCAAAAAAATCCGTTGCGTAGTTTAAGAGATATGCGTATAGAGACAGACGGCGAGAACGAAGTCGCTTCACTTTTTTTTAAACTATGTAGAAATTTTGATATGGGATATTATGGACGAAGATTTATTAAAGGCCACGTTTTAGGTTGTCAAACTAAAAGTTCGATAAAACCTTGCATAAAAATATTATTCTGGCTACCTGAATTTACTTTGCGATTACTTAATTAGCTAATGACTTTCATGGAGTAACGGTAAGGGAATAAACGAGGGAAACAGGAAAGCGGTATCTACAATCCAACATGACACTTACCACATAGAGCTGATAGTTGACCGGATAGGCGTACGAGCGGCGTCAGTGGCCAGCCCAAGGTCAGGGGCAGTCAGGGTCAAGGTTGAAGGTCACTCAGTAAGTTAAGTTTTGTTTAGAATAAAGGGGTGTCGTCTTTAATTATGATGCTAGGAAAGTGTTTGGTTTCAATTTGTTTTTATTTAAAATTGTTGTCTTTTTAAGGATGCCTATGGACTTCAATATAATGAGGAGCCTGGACTTTAGATTTATACCCGATGAACGGCAAAAGGCTCGTCTAGAATATTGAAAATCCTCTATTGCATAAGTGGATGTACTATATAACCAGAACCTCTCTGCCAAACCTCTAGGAGAATACACGCGTGATGTTTATGTAATTTTGTCACAACGTGAAGTCATGGTAACGCTGTAAACTTCTTATGGATCATTATTATGTTAACAACTGTTCGCTGATTTTTTTAACTTTTAAAATATCTCTCATATCAGCCAATTGCCGTCCACTGCTGAACGTAAGCCTCCCCCAAAGATCGCCAACCATCCCGGTTTTGAGCGGTCCGCATCCTTCCGCTGCCAGCCACCTTCTTCAAATCATCGGTCCATCGTGACGCAGGGCGTCCCACACTACGTTTGCCTATACGCGGTCTTCACTCTACCACATGTCTGCTCCATCGAAATAAATATAAATATCTAAACTAAATCAATTAAACCTTTCAAGGATTTACGGTGAACAAAAAGATTACTAACTGGGATTTTCTAAAAATCACTAACACCCTTACCTATTGCACATATCTGCTCTAGGTACGACTTCAAACTGAAATAATTTAGTCCAATTTTCCTTAGTGGTTTCCTCCACTGCAGTATGTGGGTCAGAAGTTTCCAGCAAAAACTTAGAAACCTATTTATTTTGCTAGCCTAATTTGTTTAACAGGCCCGAGTCGATGGCGCGCTGTGTTCCACGGGCGCCTGAAAGAGATGTCATCATAGGAGACGGGGCTCGCTAGGGCCAGAGCCTGCCAGGGTTGCGGAATTTGTTCGAAAAAGTCACCGCGGCCCTGGAACGCAAAGGGCTTTAGAAGGAACACGGATGGGTTTTAGTCAGTAAGAGTCTGACACGCCTTTCCTCTCCACCCAGAGCGGAAGAAGTCATTTGATGATTACCCATCCTTAAAAAAAAAGCCTAATTTGTTTTCCACTAGGCAAAGGGGTCCCCTTACTTACCGCGAACGTCAGATCGTTACACCACCTTCGCCGCAGTCCACATCGATGACGACGTCCTCCGTCTGGCGTCCAGTGACTGACGGTCTTCACCCACCTCACCCGGTGCATCCGAACCTTACATAACAATGAAAAAGTCATATTATTCTTCAGCATGTTTGAAGCCCGTATCCTCGAGAACCAGGCCCCGTACCATCGAGTTTTATTTCAAGTTATTTTCTCATTCCCAGTCCCATAGCCGTTCAAGGTCAAATAGAGTCATTGCTACCAGACACCCAAGGTCAGCCGTAGACTGGAACTGTAGAACAATGACACAGTGTTTTGTGCTGGCTTGTTTATAGTTTAATCATTACGGCGTCAATGCTAGTTGTTATGCATGCTCAACATAATTGCAAATGGCCGGTTCCTATGTCAAGGGACGGATGGCTAGTTCCAATTGCAGTTTTTCACTGTACCTTTATTTATTACGTGTGGTACTAAGAGGGTAATTATATTTTCGAGTTGTTTGGACCCTTGGACATTGGTGTATGAGTGCTCATACGGTATTTAAAGATCTATCCGAACGCTTAGTTGGCACTTCGCGAAGCCCAGGCTGGCTGCGTGGTGGACAACCGTTACCTAAGATATAGAATGGGGCCCAGAATGGGTACAGTTAAAAACACAGGCAATCCAGGACAGAGCGTCCCGGTGCCTACGAATAAGGAGGGCCGACTTAAGTAAAGGAGGTAGGCAAGGAAGAAGAAAGTTAAATATAATGACCATGAGCTTGTAACTTTTATCAAGAGGGACTAGACGAATTAAATTTCTATTGGAGAAAATTATTGTCAGTCGAAAGTCCTGAATATAAATTCAGATGTTTAGACGTTCTTTAATATTTGGTTTTTAGATTGTAAGGTTTTTTGATCGACTTTTATATAAATAAGTTTTAAAATTTTCTTGCAACATACTGTAATGCCTACAATAATCTAAAATAGTCTACTCGTTAGATATACCTGTGTACATTTCTGTAATTATTTTGGTAAATAAACCTATTATTATTATAAAGTATAAGTGACTTATCTAAACCCTGAAAGTTCACCATTTTCGGCCTTAAAACCATACGTTGAAACTATCTCAAACGTAGAATGTTTCAAAATAATAATAGAGTTGCTATAACCACTCACATAGAGTCCTACCGCAACGCCCAAACACACACTCTACGTTCTTACCCACACAAAATTCTGCGTACACATAACTCTACGTGTGACTAGTGTGGTGACGTCACGAGTTGGTAGAGTCGCCGACCGAGAGTCAAGGTTGCAATCGCCGAATAGAGGCGATGTTAGTGTAGGTCATACGATGATATAAATCTCAAGTAGTTTAAGACTTGTGACTGTATATTTTATTTTCGTTGAGTCATTTTTTTATGTTGGTCTAGGAATTTTCTAGAACAAGACTGCATAGAGAATGGTAGAGTCCATTTTTGAACACATCGTTTTATAGATAAACTACCGGACGTCACGCGGTTTCACCCGCGTAGTTCCCGTTTCCGTGGGAATACGGGGATAAAATATAGCCTATGTTACTCGCTGATAATGTAGCTATCCAATGGTGAAGAATTTTTGAAATCGGCACAGTAGTTTTTAAGTTTATTCATTACAAACATACACACACACACACAAATATATTTTTTTCCTCTTTATAATATTAGTGTAGATTGGTGACTTATAGAAAGTGGTGAAATTTTTTCATTTTTAACTCGAAAAAAAAAAATTTCAATTAGAAGGCAAAAGTCGAGTTTTAAACAATCTGTCAATATCCGTTGACAGCGTTTAGTAAACATCTTTTAGAACTTGGTCAAAACAAATATAGAAACTACAAACCTAAACACACCGCAATTAATTCACACACACCCAAGTCAATGACCGGTAGAGTCATACCTACTTTTAGATTCAAACGACAAACGTTGTCGTAGGTCACGCTCTGTCATAGACTCAACGTAGCTCTATGTAGAGTCGGTGACCGTTCAAGGTTAAACTAGTATTCTCGTTTGATAGAGACATTGATCTAGGTCATTTATCTAGGAGCAGTTCGTGGCTAAATAATAATGAAGGCACGAGTCGATCTTCAGGGATAAGCAGTGTTTCCTAAAGACGGTCTGTGGATGGGTGACCATCTTAACAAACCGAGATTCCTCTGTGCCTCGAACCGTACACGTTAAGCCGTTGGTCCCGGCTGTCATTTTATAGATCTTTTACAGTCGTTACGGGGAGTCTGAAGCCAGAAATTCGAAAACAGTCTTGCCAAGAGGGTTGGCTGGGTTTTGGAGATCAGATAGGAAGCCATTCCTTGTAAAATACTGGTACTCAGCTGCGTCCAACTACACTGGAAGCTGACCCTGACATATCTTCCCAACTTGCATAACTTTTGTAATTTGTTTTTTTTTGGCATGCTTGTCGCAAATAAATTATTTTTCTTTCTTTCTTTCTTAGTTTTTTCTTTCTTAGTTGTAAAAAGTCTTTGCAGATTGATTGATTTTTCGTCACTCATCCACACACCAATCTCTGGAAGCGTTGCTTAACCTAGAACATACCCGTGAGGCTATTATTATTTAGCCGCGAGCTCCTTGATATGGCTATATTAGAGGAATACTTCCAATTCGCGTGACTCTATTTTTTAGCACGGTAGAGTCGTCGACCGGTAGAGTCAAGGTTGCGTTCTAGATATTAGATCGCCGTTAGGAATATTGGCGTAGGTTAAGAATGTTTGCGAGTTTTATTTTTTGAGCAAATTTTCCCTATTGCTATAAATCTCTGCCATTTTTAAAAATAATATTGTAACACCAGTGGACTCACGCTAGTGCTACTTATTGATATTATTGTAAAACGAAACTATGTTTAAGGTTTAAACTTCATAATATATTTGGCATCTACCTTCAATGAACGTTGGTACCGGAGTCCAAAATAAAACAAAACATATTTTTATATTCCTATTTCAAATTCTCTTTTACTTTTCGCCAGACGCTTCCAAAGGGCTAGCTTGTCCGCCAGAGACCTGGAGCCAAGGATATCCTCGTCACAATATAATGAGTGCCTGTGTAGAGATGTAGAGACAGCTCCATATCTCATAAATCTGCATGGCCTTTTTGTCAACTATTTTGGGGTGCGCTTTCAATATAACTGCATGCAGATAAAATTCAATTCAAAATTTCAAAATTTTGTTTATCAAATACCACTGCATCTCTACACAGTAATTGTAAAAGCTCTATAAGTATATTTTTTTAAGTTTTATGAAAAACGTAAGATTTGTTTGTTTCGTGAAAACGTTTCATGAAAAATAGCATAGTTTTAGTTAACATCTAGAAGTCACGTGTAGAGTCACGCGAATGGAGAGTTCATTGAATGGGATGCAGCTTGGCAATGAGATGTTTGTTTTAGTACAGTAGACTGCACGTCTGTTGAAAACAACTAGTTAAAGCTGACCTGGCATTGTGTATGTGTTACATGCTTTGAGAGGTCAGCTTACACTGGAATATTTAGCTAGATAATGTCGTCGAGCATACGATTTAGTAGTTGCAGAAATAATGATTTTAGTAATAAGATATTTTGGCGTTTGTTTTCGAGTATTTTTCTAATTTATCTGTGGCAGGTGAAAAACAGTTTAGTTTGCCAAGTGTATTTGTAAATATTATTATCTCACACTGCAGTGACAAAATTTATTATGAATAAAAGACAAGTTTGTACACCCACTGATACTGTCCACCCCATTGGGAGAATAAATGTGTGATATTATGTAAGCGTAACAAACAAATTGAAGGCCGAAGACAGTACGTACAGTAATACAACTTTATTATAATGAGAATATAATAAAATTGAAGAGTTTGTTTGTTTGAACGCGCTAATCTCTGGAACTACCAGTCGGATTTGGAAAATGATTTTGGTATATGATATCTACATTCATGAGGAAGGCTATATGGGAATGAGAAATTCCTACAGGAACGGGAAAACGCTATTTCTTGATATACTTGATATACGATAATACACCAATTTCAAAATGGCGCCTTATTACTGTGAAAATGTAACGATCACACATAAAATATAATTGTAATTTTCCAAATCATTTTCAGAAGTCCTGAAATATACACTTATAAAATGCCTAATCAAAGCCACATCCCAAAAAAAAAACAAAACTGAATCCATTGGTCACCTCCTATCACGTCTATATTAAAACCCGAGGACACTTTGAAAGCCAATCCTTTTCAAAAGAACAAACAAGCAACTCAAATGACCAACTACCTATTTGAAAATAAATCTCAGACGAAAAATTTACATTTTATGTTCACAAAAAGCATTAATCCTCGGGCCGTGGGCTCCAAAACAAAGGGCGTCTACGGCGCGGGCGCAGGTGTGAGCGTGTGTGCGTGCACACGGACACACGCGGGTGACGTTATTTATTAAATTTTGGAAATCGCTGTAGACGCGACAGTTTTGATATTGGATGTCTTCGTTTGCGATTTGGTAGGAGAAGGTTCTTATGGGAGACTTAAAGATCCCCCTCCAGTTTATGAGTCAAGAACGAATAGGTTACTTCTAGACAAGCGTGCTCCATCGTCGACCACATCTTCGCTTGCCATCAGGTGAAATAGTGGCCAAACGTGTGCCGATGAAGATTTAAAAAGAAGAAACCGAAAGAAGCCTTCTGTCTTGCGTCCAGCGTATTACCGTGACTTTCAGCAGGTCATCGGTCTACCTCGTGGGAGGCTTTCCATCGTTGCGTCTTTCATCGGTCGCCACTCTAGAACCTTTGGCCCCACCGACCATCTGTTCTGTCAACATGTCTAAGGAGATACCTGACATTAATTTCGAAAAGGAAAATTTCATCAAGGTTATTTGTTATTAATGTGGAATTTCCGAAAAACAGAAGAGATTTAATGAGTGACGAAACTTTGACGCACTGCAGACTGGCTTCCGTCACCGCTTAGCTTTTCTTCTGTCAAATTTAGGTACTTTTCCCGTACGGCTCCTGCAAACACGAATGAACAACTTCCACGAAGATCAACTTGAATTTTTTTAAGATATTTCATCATCTGCACACCTATGTATTATATTTCCATAATACCATGAACTATTTACTTAAACTATTTACATCTACTAAACCTAAGTACGTACATAAATAAAAACAAAGTACACTCAGGCGTCGAAATATTCCTCCGCATCGCTGTCATCCGGCAACATGCCCAGAAGACTGGCAGCATTACCACGTTGAATGGCAATGCTAATTCTTTGAGCAAAGAACGAGCCAGCCCTCTGGTCACGCAGTGTCGATCAGTCGGCGAGATATGTCCTTGAGAAGGAGACGCGCACTCGGATCACACCTTCTTGATTTATTTTACAATCTCACCTGATAGAAAGCAATGATATGGCACGATGAACCATGCCTAGAAGAAACCTATTCACTCTTGACTTGAAGACTCCCAGATTGTAGCTAAATGAAGTAACCACACGTGGAGAAAAGTTTCACCAAGTTAATTTCAATGTGAAATCTCAGTCCACACATTCCTGCATTCACCACGTCCCTTTAAAAAACCCCGCTCTCCAACATTGTCGCGTCTGCGTCCTACTCTGCGTCCTATCAGCATTAGCCGATTCGTCCTTCGTCTAACAAGGGCGACAGGCCGCCAACCCGGCCTATCGATCTAATGCGCGCGCGCACTCCGAGCAACGTTTTACGTTTATCACTCGATACTGCAGGAAATGCACTTTTTATCATTTTATTATGCAGTTTTATGTTTACGCTATTTTGTGGAGTGTTATGCTGGCTGGGATTTTTGTTTGTCCTTCGTGGTTAATGATTTTAATAGTCTGGCATTGAAACAGATAAATGGGCTATTGCTTCTGTGAAGGAATCGAACCTATGACCGCTATGTAGAGGAGAGACGTCATTGTGCCTTTTGAATTTTCAAATAATACTTTTGGAAAAAGAAACAGTAGGTAATAGACGAGACAATTTTAGTAGATCGAATTGCCTGGTCACTTCTTGTCATATTTATTTTTGGTAAATGAAACCAGAAATTTACTGGGCTAGGTATTTTGGTATCGAGTCTGCCCCTAAAGGGTTTCGATCATGTAGACTGTAATTTCTTAACGAAACCTTTAGGTCTTAAATGTGGTTTTACTTTCTCTGCTAGCGGCTCTTAAAGCTTTCCGTCAGGTTTTACCGCGAAAAGCCATACTCACAGACACACAGACAGATGTGTTGCTGGTGAGTTTGTTGCGCCACTTCTTCTTCCCAACTAACACACTAGGAAGTGGTGACGGGCGGGCGTTTTGGGGGTCTGTTTTTATGTAGAACTTTGACGTTCAAAAAGTGCTGGCTCTCAACCTAATTTGAATAAATGACTTTTGATTTTGATTTCACGACAGCATCAGTGCCTTAAAATCTCTGAAGAAAAAATCATGAATACTTAAATCCTGTATGTCTATTCAACCTATAACCTAAATCACTAATTATAATTTCTCGAATACGCTCTATAAATAGTTCTTACCGCTCTCGAGCCCACTGAGTAGTTTCAAAGGGATTTTTACTATTTCTGACACACCTGTGTCGCTTGGCGACCTTTATTGTCCTTTTTTGCTTCGACGCCCTTTATACACTATGGTTTGGGGTACTAAATATAGGAATTAGTTTGAGGTTCATTTTTAGGCCTTTTTGGTTCGGTTTTAAGTTTTTCTGGTGAAAGTGGGACTTAGGGATTAGCGATGTAAGTTGGAGTGGGGATTTTGGGTTTTAGAGTTGGGGCCTGTTTATGTAAATTATGTGCTATGCCTGTAGTGAATGTGGGAAATGATTCTTAAGGGAACATACAACTGATAGAAAAAGAACGTTCTATTCCAATCGGTCTATTCTGTCAACATCTCACCATGTTAATTTAAGTGGAGTGAGCATGAAGTGAGCTGTCATTCCATATGGATTGACAGCTCACTTCAAGTTCACTTCACCGAAGTTTACACGGTGAAATGTTTACAGGATCGCAGTGCCAAGTTTCATTCTAAAGAGATAAAAGACAGACAGAGAGACATACTTAGTTGTTTTGCATTTCGAATGGAGATGTAGTGATAAAATAGAGAATTCTAAAATGCCCTTTAACATAGGAGGCTTGTGTAAAATGTGTTTAAGTTTACTGAAGCTTTTTAGAATCGGTGTAAGCTCTAGTGATGCTTATTTCGCGTGTACATGTAGATTTTGTATCAATTGAAGTTATTTTTCTTATATGGTAATGTGTGATTGTTCCAAACAGATAACAAAAACGTAAGAGGAAGAGGCTATACTTCAAATGCTTTAAAAAAATACTTTTGGTGACCCTTTCCTTTGTAGAAAATATTTTATTAGCAAAATTAATATCAAGAATATTTCCGATGTGTCTGATACTCACTGAGACTCATTGAAATCAGTAGTGCTATTCTGTAATTTGAGGTTAAGTAAGCTTAAAGTGAGCTGTAATTCTCTAGTATCAATTGAAATGACAGCTCACCTAATGCTGACTTCAACTTTCTTTTCACGGTGAACAATGCACTAGCTGCCCACCTCACAAAAACTGCATGTCGTTAAGATATTGCATACAAAGAATGCAACCTAAACGTTTTTCCCTTATAAAATAAATGAATCAGTTTCGTAGAAAAATATCTAACTCATTAAAATGGTTAGGTATAGTTGTTTTATTGGTTATTTTTAGACGACCGCCTTGTCTAGTCGACGCTAATCGTCTTCCATTTAGTCTAATTTAGTGTTTGACTAGGTAGACACGGGAATTTAGTACCTAGCTTTATTAATATTGAAGTGTTTGTTAAGTGATAAAATTATTGGAGAAAAATGTTTCAAATAAAAAGAAAGTGACTTGAGTTTGTCTTTGGAACGTTAGTGGCGGTTTCGTGATTTCGTGAATAGTGGTTTCAAATTTGGAATTCGATCGAACGCTCGGAACTTCTGCGACCAATCACGAGTGCGTAATGAGTAAATAACCATCGACTTAACTAATAAAGAATTTCGAAAACCAACGTTCGAAGTTCAAAATTATTTCGCGCCGAAACGATGAAACCCGAGCGGCGTTCGTGAACCGAACTTGGGTGTTCGGCGACAGCCTCAGCTACCGAGTGTGTACGAAAGAGATCCTTTTAGCGAAATTAGTCAGAGTTCCCGAAAAACGCGGCCATCGACCCCTTCGGGCAACACCTAAGTATTTTAGTGTCTAAAAAAAATTCCCGTGTTTACATAACACGCCGAATTTTTTAAATAAACGTCCAAGTCGAAGGGCTCACAACGCGCACAGACAAAAATTTCGTCGGTTGCGGTAGTGTGCGTGGCGCACACACTGATACCACATAAAAATGCCCAATCGGTACATGTCGCACCACTACAATGAAGGGACGACGTAAGTCGCATACAAGTGCATAATTCGGCCGAGATGCAAAAAAAAAATATTTGGCAATGCGGCCCCTACGCGCCCGCCAGTCGCCCGCCCGCCTGGGTTAGGTTAGGTTAGATTTTTTGGCTCAAAACGCTCGTTGGCGATTTTTTGAAAAGAATTTTTGTGTCTACATCACTAGGAAAAGGCGGTCTTCCTGCAACTTTATAGCGCGCCAGTACGTCGCGATTTTTTGAATAAAGAACCCGAAACGCGTTGCTTCGCTCCACTTGGAATCTTATTTGATTTTGATAGGTCGTTTTTGATAGATAAATAGATTATTATTTTCGTTAATTCAGCGAGCGTTTTGAACTAAAAATTCGCGGCGGTCGGGCGCAGTGCTCATTTGTATTTAATTTTACAGAAATCACCGATTATGACTTAATATTTTAAAAATAAAAACCAAGATTTTACACCGTTTTGGAAAAGACTTTAGTGCCTAAAGTGTCGTGTTGTGTTTTATTTGCTGCAATTTAGTATTTATATTTTTCTTTTATTGGACTTTTGTGTTTCCTGTTTTTATTTTTTGGTAAGTACTTTTATTTTTCCCTTTTTTATTTTTAGATTTTATGTGTTTTTAACTTTAGTTTTGATTTTTCCATTCGCATTGTATGAAGATCCGTCCCTGCAATCTGTTGCATCTATGATTTTATTTTAACAAAAATAATTTTAATAAAAATACACAAAGGATTAATCAGCGTCGTAATAGGCGCACGTATCACAAAACTGCATCGTTTGAGCTTATAAAAACACTGAATAACTTGGTAATACATATTTTTCTAATAAATCGGGAATGTTCCCTAGACAAATGACAAGGACACGTCGTGGCGTGACGTCAGCAGTACTAGGCACTGCCGAGAAAGTCGGCCATCTTGATTCTGTGTTCTTTTTTTGAAGCCTACGAAGTGCGCGGGCGCGGGCCCGCCATGTTGCTTTATGTTCAAATTTCGAATTTTGAACCACCATTTCTTCCTTTTTTAACAATCAGGTTTAATCTAGAACGGACAGTACTTTCAGGTGTTATTTTGTTAGTATAGCGATACTTTTTGTATGCATTTCCGGCCATTGAATGCAAGTTAGGCCTATTTGAAGCGGCTTGATAATATTAAAGTGTGTATACCGGCATTCAAAATTGGATTGTATTTTGAATTTAAATTATCAAATAGCTTAACTGGATCTATATTTTGAAGAAACTAGATGAAGAAGGTATTCTAATTATATATTTATTTCGAAAGTAAAGTTTTACTGGCGAGCTTTACTAGGGAGATTTTTCTGCAGGTTACTGAGGAAAATCGTATTTTACTGACTAAAACTTATAGGTATGTGAAATTTTCTTGACCGACTTCGATTCCGCTTTTAAGTTCTTATCTAAAGTATTAAATATAAGTTTAAACTACTTGCTTTTTATCTAAAAAAAGTAAGTAACTGATATAGTTTAAAAAAAACTAAAACCATTCCTAAAACACAGTCAATATATTAATATCACAGAACCAGAGCTTCTGCAAACAATATGATATCAGAATGGTACCTATTGACACAAAACAACTTTTTAATAAATATAATTCTAACAATGCAACGGTCACCGTGCTCATGTAACTGCAAATAATAAATAATATTTTTTTTGTACGAAAATACACAAATAATTATTGTATCCACACAACTAGGTGAATGACCAAACAGTCAATAGAGTCATTCTGCGCATCATCGTTATAGTCAGAATGCTGTTATTATAAAAAATAAGACTTTATTGAAATTGCCTGCATAATCACAATAAAACACTGAAAATATCCAAAACTAGCTATTGCCCGCGGCTTCGCATTAAAGTAGCCCACAACCATGTTCAGGATCCCATCTATCTCTGAACCAAAATTTATCAAAACTGCGTTCGGCGATTTACGCGTGAAAAAGTAACAAACTCACTTTCGCATTTATAATATAAGTTAAAATTCATTACAAGACTCCAAATTGTACTGTCTACTGATTTTAGAAGCTAATTTTAAAGACAAATCTACGAATGATTTTGTACATTTTTCTTTATCATTCTGCACCTGAATTGCAGTGCAAATAATATGGTAATAACCTTAAAATTGTCTTTCCAATACACAAATCAAACGTGCATTTAAAAAAAAATATCCTTTCTGGACACACTACCACGCTACTTTGCTAAAACAGACTAAATATTGGACTTAAAAAAGCCAAGAAGGACCAGTAAAGAAAGACAAAAAGGCCAACAATATCCCAATATAAAACGCAGACCTATCCCAAGTAGCGTGTTGGAACCCGGTCCTACGTCTTCCGGATGCCGGCTAGTCTTGAAACCGGTTCCCAATTCCAGCCAGAGTAACATACATCTTCCTATACGTTACAATATCTGAAATAATAGTAACTAAACACTATCGAAAAGCTTGAAACTCAGTCTTTGTGGCCATGTGAAGAATTCATGTTTTTTTTTGCAGGGGCTGATTTTGTCAATAGCCGATATAACATTTATTTAGAATTAAAAATGGCGGCTTGACAGCTTTTGTATGGAAAATAATTGCCAAACCTAAACTGTATTTTTTTACGATTAAAAAATCAGCCATATTATACTTAAATTGCAACTTTAAACAACTACGAAATCTCCAATAGTAAATCCATATTTATAAATAATTTATAACCCAAACGAAACATCATTGAGAATATAAATATTTTATCCACCTACTTCAACAAACCTATACATTTATGGTACTCCATAAACAAACCCTTCCACAGACCTTGAAATCCTGCTGATGCTACTAGAAGCGTGCTCGTGCGCATACCCGAAGGCCACCCGAGATAGGTACCTAGTCTAAATCCGTTGTAGCACGGACGCCATGCATCGAGTCGTTTAACTCTTGATTTTCAAATGACATTCGTCTGTTTGTACCTAAAAACTATTCAGTTACGTATGTATCATTGTGTGTCTGTCTGTGTGCGTGTGGTTCGTCTATTAGGTATGTCGACGCGTCTATGATAGGGACATCCAAAGTCTTTGCAATGTCAAAATTAATGTGTTTTATTTGTGGCGCATCTAGGCAAAATGATGTGGTTAACTGATTAAATCTGTTGTGGGAATACAATTGTCATGAATTTAAATATGTTGGAATAATCCTTTTAACTTTCGTAGTTTAGTGCAAAACTAAAAATCGCTTAATAGACAGTAGCACAACATATGTATCTATTTACATACATGGAAAATTAAGCTAATGCCTATTCCCCATGGGTGTCATAAACTACAGAACCCATCGTTTAATCTTTGACTAAAATGACGTCATCAATAGTCCAATCAATTTTGTCCAAAATATTTAAAAAATAAGCCCAATAGTTGTTAGAAAAAAGGTATGAGTAATACAAAAGTTAAACAGTAATATATATTATTTATAGGTAGCTTTAAAATTGAATAAATAACATCCCAAAACCTCTAAAAATATTAACGAACCTACAAAAAGGCGGGTTGCACCAAACTCAGTAGAACCATTTTGTGCGCCAGCGCATAAAAACAGACATTTTGAAGTATAAATTACAGTCTATTTATATATTTACAACTTGTTGTTCGTAGCACAGTATATGGACAACACAAATTGTTTTGAAAACAACTATTTATACTGGCTGGTTTCCGTCCAAATATTTACTTTAAATCTGCAGTTTAGCAATATTTTCTACATTAGCTAAGCACTAGCTAATTCTACCTTTATATATATACAAGGTGGGAAGACGATACGACAGTCAATCAAAACACTGGCAATACTAGTTCATACGAATATGTTGTCTTTTATCACAGATTTGATGTCACTAACTGCAACAGACTGCTTCGAATATTTCGTCAGAATAGTAGTCACTATCCTTGACTAGTTTGAGTTTTTTTGTCATTTTCTGTAATTGGAAAGTTTATTTTTAATTTATACCATAGTTTCAAAATATTCCTAAGAACCAGTATGAAACCGCTGGCATTTCATTTACTGCCATATCGCTGTCTCCACATTGTATAGGGTCATAAGAAACTATTATATATCTAAGGATCTAGAATATTCTTGTCTAACAGCAGTAGTATAATTATTACGTAATCACTACACTTGGCTAACGAAGTGGTGATTAATAACGTTGATATTAGAAAACAAGAGCATTATGCCTATCTAGAAATACATATAGATGGCTGTTGACAACACCCGGACGACGAAATTGAAAGAGACTAGCTGCCGTCCGCGATAATTTAGTTCTTCCGTCTTATAAATTATAGCTTATGTGTTATTGTGATGTATAAGCTGCATTGCTTTTAAATTTTTATCAAAATCCATTGACTAGTTTTAGTGTAAAAGAGTATCTATCCATCTTCACGTTTGGTAATCGGACTGGTGCTCGCAACGCGTACCAGCAAAAAGTAAGGCTTTTTGCTGGTACGTACTGCGACCCTAAAGCACCCCACGAATAGGCAAAGGGATTATAAACCAAGCTTCGACAGTCATCGGATTATATGAACTAACATAGTGCCAAAATATGCATGTAAAGTAAATATGCACTAAAAAGGCTGACATATGCACTAAAAACTCTTCATACGCACGAAAGATATGCACGATACAAAATCAAAAAACCATTGCATTTTTATATATTTATTTTAATTAATGACGGTACAAAAACTGTGATCATAAAGAATATTCGTAAAATTATGCATAGTTTTTGTGACAATTAAGTATTTTCCAAATTTTCGAGAGCAAATTTGTGACGTTAGTTATCCAGTATTAATTTTTAAGTAGAAAATGCTGACTTCTCTACGTCAACTGAAATTATTGGACCAAATTTAATATTTGGCGCCATTTTTGGAGATACCTGTGCCGTTGATGTAAGCATTGATTGTCTTCATTTCTTCAAAACTCAGGTTTAGGCAGAATAGAGTCTAATTCTATGAACCTTTCTGTTATTGAATAAGGAAGGGCGTTAGCCAGTTCGTTCATTGTGAAATATGCACGATTAGGAAAAACGGCTAAACTATATATTACACCGAAGTATGATAACATTTTTAAAATACCAATTTAAGAAAATTCTGAAGAAACACTATCTGTCATTGTGTCCATAGTCCTTTTTTTGTAGCAGTTGGTAATAAAAAATGCATAAGTTAGTGAATTTAAATTTAATTTAATATGTTAGATAAGTTTTAGTAACACACATGATTGTAAAAACAACATTTTTAGTATTGTTAACGAAAACAACTGCCGACGAACTGTCATGCAGTTTGGCAGAATTTATATAAGTATGCTTTGTGTAGATTCTGAATAAAAACTGAAAAAAGAAATTGGTTGTGTGTAAAGTCGGTTTACGGACGATAGTTTAACGTGACAACGTCATAACAAAACATTGATGAAATGATTGCATACTTTTATGAATAAAATTGAATCGTGCAGCGCTCTCGCTCCGATCGTAACGTTACAATGATTCATCCTTTTTCGTGCATGCAGCCGGCGTTCATTGATTTATTAGACGTTGTCACGTCAAAATACATGTCTACTTATCACTGTATATTGCCGGAAAATTAGACGTAGGCCTCCCCCAAACTGCGCCACAACACCCGGTCCTAAGGCTTCCGTATCCTGCCTGTCCTAGTTACCACAAACTATGAATTGCATGAAACTTCCTTATTTAAGGAATACTGGTAAGGGCAGGGCTGGGCAGTATTTGAATTACTTGTAATTAAAATACGTAATTGAAATACAAATACGTATTTGCTATTTGTATTTCAATTACTTCTTAAAAATGTAATTTGTAATTGGTATTTGAAATACATGACGCTGAGGTATTTTGTAGTTACTATTTCAAATACTTATGGCGTCAAAATACATTTGAACATAAATACATTAAGCAATCTTATTAATAGATGCGTTCTGCCGAAAACAGCGCTCGATAGCTTTCGTAAGCAGAAAGGCTAACCGAACCTAACACCTGACAGTATTTTGTAATTGGTATTTTGTATTTTAAATAAAATAGTTTAATACTGTATTACACGACAACTTGAAACTTTTAAATACACGACTTAAAAGTATTTTGTATTTCGTATTTTAAATACATGCGAGATAGTATTTTGTAATTTGTATTTTAATTAAAGCAAAGCATGCATTTTTCCCAGCTCTGGGTAAGGGACTCTAGATAAATCAGTGGAATCAGTGGTAGTTATTGGCGAATACTAAAACCTGGTACCTATTCAGCTGAATCCCGTTTGACTGGAAGCCGACCCCAATATACCTTTTTTTTTGAGATGGGTTTGCTCTTGACTCTAGTCTAGGTCATAGATGACAGAGACAAAGTCAGCGATGATGAAGCCTGTTCACTCTAATTTTGAAGACATTAGGGTTGTATGCGTTAAGAAACACAGACGCAGGCAAAGAGTTCCACTCCTTTGCTGTGCGCAATATAAAAGACGTATAGTTGGGAAAAGGATAGACAGATGATGATGAAGGAGCGATAAACGAGGAATGTTTGTGTTACCTTATTTACACCTGTAATGTTGAGCAAAGCATAGGCAAATCGCAAGTTTTTTACCTACATGTGTGTATGTCTAATCAGGAAACTATGGTCATATATATATCATTTATTTGAGGTAACAAAGACCCATCAAATTTAACATAGCAGACTATCATACATATTTGTAAACGATTGCACACGAAGTGACGGCGACGGAAGATGGCTACATCTTAAACCAAAATAAGTTATAAAATATAAACGTAAAGGATAAAGGGCCAACATCCTAACGTATTCAATGTCCTTCATACACAACCTTAAAGGCTTAAAGCTGGCTATTCACGCGCGATAAGTTGCACGACGACTGTTGTGAATGAATGCGGTCTAGACGTGAAATATTGCTAGCTGTTTTTTAAGATGTTTGATTAATATGACCATTATGGGCCTAGTACTTCATAAGTAGCCAGTAGTTTATTTGATTTAGGGTTTTTACCTTAAATTACTTAATTAATAATGTTCAGTTGTATATGTTCAGTCCAGTATTTTATAGTCCACATGTTTTCTATACTAAATAATAACCAAATTGAAAAAAAACTAACGCATTTATAACGTCTAAAGTCTTTTTTCAGCAAAATAATCGCACAAACTATTTCCAGTCGCACAATCCATGCTACACCTTAGCTTTAAGTAAAGAGAAAATAAAGTAACAAATAATATAGGAAACAAAAGCCAGACTCATAAAAGGAGGCCCAAGAGTCTACTTGTTGAAACCACCAATTTAAAACGACCTTAGCTACCATATAAAAGGTAAGACAACATGTGTCAAAATGTACTGGCAAAAACGTAAGTACTGTTTTCCATCTATGACACAGACTTGCAAGGTACCGACGTATCATGACCTTTATTGAAGAACAAATTACAAGGTAACATGTTTCAAGATGTATTGGTTGTGTTCCTTTTGCAGGTACAGTTCTTTGTCAATGACAGTATATATGTGCCAGTTTATTTTGAGCTTATGTGTTAAATAAAAGGTGTTGCAGAAGAGGTCAAGGTAAATTGGTGTCTTGATTTAGTGTTAACGATTTTCCAACTATGTAACACTGTGTTTAAAAGTAGCTAAGTATGAGTATTAGTAGCTTTAAGGACCAATTTGTTTGTGTAGTTTTCTTTCTAATACTAAAGGTACTTGGCAGTCATTAATAAGTTAGTGACCAATTAAAGTTGATCTCTTCTCTTGATTCAAAAGCGATGAATGAAAGCCCAACGTAAACTGGTTTAACTTATAGAGTGGTGTTTTCCATTTAACGATATAGTGTAATTTATTGTAAACGAATTATTGAGAATACTGAAGCACAGTCATGCACTGTGTCATCTTTCTGTTTGATGATGTGCGAAAGAGATAGCAAACAAAATACGGATAAATGAAGAAGTTTGTTGTCTGATCTGATTAATATTGAGAAGTCTTTCGTTGATGTAATGATTACTTACCTAAAAATAAATAGCCTATATTTGTTCTCAGGGACCCTTCTATCTGTATAAAAAATCATTAAAATTGGTTCAGCTATTCATGCGTGAAAGCGTACCAAACACGAAAGGAAGTTAATAATAATTCTAATAGGAAAAAAAAATTCTTAATCAATGGACAAAAGACAAAACGAAGCCATTTTTTTACTAGACATATCCAAAAATCAATATACCAATAGCAAATTGACGCTAAAAACAGTAGGAACCGATGTTATTTTTAGAATAAAATCTTCAGTCAATTACTATGTAAAAAAAATAACAAAAACTCGCTTCAATTCCTAGAAAAGGTCTTCTTCATGACCTTTCAGTATCAGATGTCTGGTTGCAAATTACAAGAAAACTATTCAATCTATTGTGCTAACTGCGTCTCTCGTCTGTCAGACTTCGGCTAAACTCGTGTGCACGAAGATTCCCGAACGCGCTCGGCGATCTTCGGGGCGCCGATCATTGCCGAGGACGATTGATTCGTTTTAGAGTTTACAAGTCAATTGTAACTATTTATTATTTTTATATGAAAGTCTAAATGTTAATCAGTCGTAAGTTTTTTCTTTCTGAGTGGTAATAAAACGAGGATTATTTAAAAATAAAATGATTGTGCCCTTTTAAGGTGGATTGATGATCTGAAAAATAACTTAATTTGTCATTAGAAGAAGATACTACACTTTTATCGTGGTCTAACCCATGAGAGTCATGATTTTTTTTCAGGACAAAAGTAGATTTGACACTTCACGATAATGTAACTTTTAAACAAAATAAAAAAAAAAACTTACTTATAAAGATTTTTATCTTTAAATTATTATCTTTAAACACACGAAGGATTGTTACGTCTTTATAATATCTACCCATCAGTATAGATTATTGTCATCAGCCCTAGAGACGTATTACTACTATAAAGGAAAATAGCTCCACTACTATTACAAAAATTCTAAACAAAAATGATTCCGAACAGAGAAAAATCCACGATTTGTCAGTTTGCGCACGATTCACCCGAAAATTACTGCGCCAAATGTTAACCACATTTGGCGCAGTAACTTTCACTGGTACCATTCTTTGTTACATTCTTCACACAGTTTAGCACAAGTTTTAATGAAAAAAGAACCATTTAAAGGTTTAAAGATCGATGTAGGCAGAAAGAATTTCGCTAGATTCTACAGATTTTACTTCGGGGAGAGTGTCCAGGAACTCCACGACCTCATCCCACCGGCCCCCTTCTACCATCGGACATCTAGACGCACTGCAAGTTACCATCCCTACCTTGTTGCTATTTCACCAATTCGCACTAAACGTTTTCAAACGTCTTTTATAATGCGCACAGCAAAGGAGTGGAACTACAACATACAACCCTAATCTTTTCAAAATTAGAGTGAACAGGCTTCTTCTGGGTAAGCTCGCTCCATCGTCGACTTTGTCTCTGTCATCTATGACCTAGACTAGAGTCAAGAGCATACCCATACTAAATTAAAAAAATCTTATCTAGGTTCCGAAAAAAAGTACTCTGCGTGCTGAGAAAGCGGATGGCCTTTTGTATAAATAAGTAAATTAATAAAAAGAGTACACATAAATACTAGCCTTTGCCCGCAATTTCGTACATATCCCATTTTAGCATTCCTCATATATGTGACTATCATATACAAAAATAATTTTCCAAACCCGACTCAGGTCATCAGCTTTATTATATTAGTATATAGATAAATGACTAATGAAAGAAATCATATTGTGGAAACTTGGACTTACATGCATGGATTTTCCTAAGGGTTGTAGCAGAGGTGTACGTATAGTGGAGTTGGCATCCGTCCTGGTTTCCCAGGACATGTCCTGCTGGTCGAATTTGTAAACATGTCGAAGTGAAGGCTTGGGTGATGATGGTGATCACTAGATGAGCTGTCAATCCATATAATCAAGATGGAATGACCACTCACTTCGTGATCACGTGATCACGTGATCTTCATCATATGCATTAACAGCTCACTCCGTGATTTTTTCACTCAGGCCTTGTCATGTTTACAGAATTGACCGGCAGGTTTTGTAGTGTCCTGGATTTTTAAAGCGCACTTTAAAAATCTATAGATAGATAAAACATTTATTTAATGAAACACGACAAAAACAAAATGCCTAACAAAAAAAAGTTAAAACGATCACAAATCCAAAATAATCACAATTATTTCACCGTAGTGGTGCCAACATAGAAAATACGTTGAAATAGAGAAAGTGACATTATGTCACGTAAAATATTAAGTTAGAGTTAAATTGCTTATTAGTCTTTTAGGCTAGATCGTAATTAATTATTAAGAAATTCGTTCTTACTACAAAAGCTTAAAAAAAATTATGACATAGGTAGGTAGTTAGCAAAAAGAACAAACGGAAAAATTATGGTTCTTTTATAGTTTGTAGAGTGTATTTTTATTTGGATTTCGGTTGTATTTTTTGTAAAAAAACTTTTCTTTTTTTTTCTCTTTTTAGTGGTACCTAACAATACAAAAAATCACAGGAAAGCTAATTTCGCAATTTCGTTTTCGTGGATGACATATTTTTTCTAGCTATTTCGATTTAAAAACCCAACTACTGAACCGATTTTGATGAAATTTCCATGGGACCAATCGGAAAGTATATCCTTCTAGATAAAACAAATAAATATTCAAATCGGTTAAGAAATGGCGGAGTAATGAGGTAACAAACATAAAAAAACGACCGAAATGAGAACCTCCTCCTTTTTTTGATGTCGGTTAAAAACAACCATAGAGGGGTGTGCGTCAAGGTTGCACCGAATGGGGTCCAGCTTGCAAGCAAAATATACCTGGATCCTTGCGGTGGCATACGGACGTCGAACCGAGTGTCAATTCTGCTATTTTTAAGCAACGTTCACATTCGCATCCCAGACGCAAACTGTCAAAAATGTATGTAAATTGTAGCTTTTTGACGAATTGCGACTGAGTTACGACTGCGAACGTTGCTTAAAAAATTGTAAACTTGGCCCCCAGATATACTGAATTTGTGGAAGAAGAGTTATGTTTGTGGTTAATGTGAGTTAGTGTCATGTGAGGAGTGAATGCGGTAAGTATACCTGCAATTAAAAATTTAATTAAAAAAAAAAAAAAACTTTTAATTAGGCATCGACTGTTCACGTGACCCGAGATGTTTTCTTCGGCCAAAAAATAAGCATTGCTATTCAACGTGGCAATGTAGCCAGTGTTCTGGGCACTTTTGCCATTGACAGCGATGTGAATTAATGTTTTGATACCCGATAATTTATTTTTTACTCTATCTAGGTGACTGTGTTTTTTTAAATGTTTTTTTTAGATTCTTGAATGGTGTAGCTAGTGATCAAATAAAATTAATGATTTGAATTTGAGTATTCATATATGGCAACATTTTGCGGTCGAAAATTGCAGTAAACCCGTGGCACAAAGTAAGTCTCCCATGAACTACAATACATTATCATACAATAGCACATAACGTGACTATTTGATGACGTAATCAATTATAATTGCTCACTCCACATTGTTAATTTATTCTACAAAACATTGTCATGATATGAATTAATAGTCATCTGAAGGTTACTCGATAAATAACTTCAATGTGAATGTTCGAATAATTTTATGAGATTCCCTTTAAATTATAATCATTTAGAGGATATATAGATATGCCATAATATCACGCCATCATTTGAAAGAGTAGGCAGTAGACAGCGAAACAACAGCTATCTCATAATATACATATATCAAAGTCAAAGTCAAAAATCATTTATTCAAATTAGACTGCGTGCCAGCCCTTTTTGAACGTCCAAGTTCTACATAACAAACAGACAGTCCCCCGACGCCCTCCCGTCACCACTTCCTAGTGTTTTAGTTGGGAAGAAGAAGTGGCGCAATAAACTCCCCAGCAACACATCTGTCTATTGAGTTAAAAGAACTAGCATTTATACAAAGCTATGCAAAGTATTCTTACAAAGAAAACAATACAACAAAGGTAACACGTAAAACCTAAAACTAAATAATTCGCTACTTGTAAGCTAGCACACTCCATTATGCCAGCATAATCAGACAAACTCAAGCATAAAAACAATATTAAATCAAAAAAAAAAAAAAAAAACTTAGATAAAAAAAAAATGTTTGACTGGGTAAAGAGATGGTCTACTGGTCCTTCTTTACGCAAGTAATTCAAAACATATTTTCGTGATCCTACATAAAATAAATAAAGTATCTCTTTGACTAAATACTTGTGAAAAATCAATAATATTTAGCGTATAATAAGTACAAGACCGCTTTCAAAAATACCTCAAAAACGACTAAATTCGTGACAATCGAAGAAGTCAGATTTGACAGCAGGATACACCATTGCTTTACAGTAAGTATGCAAGAGACATGAAGTAAATCTCTTTTGCACTTAGTGGTAAAGCGACCTTCTATCCCTCTCTACTCAGCTGTCAAATCCAACTTCTTAGATTGTCACGTATATAAGCAACTTTCCAGAAAAAAACAAAACAAACCGGGACACCCAATCCGCCGCAAACTATTTAAGTTTCGTAAAACAACGCTCCACTACGACAACCTATTAAAAAAATGCATAAAAAAAACTTGGATCTAAGAAAAGACTTCACGTTAAGTTTCCGTAATCAAAGACAGGCTTCAGGGCCGCCCGGTACAGTCAAACCACACTTCAATGGTATCACCACCTTAAGATGACATAGCTTAGTACGAAGTTTCAGAAGAACGCAAGCCCAACTTAATCTGGTTTTGTAACCTCTGACGTACGGCTTACTGTAAGCTGTGTCCACCTTGAATGGTTGTTTTATTTTTGTTTTGTGCGTTCGTAGTTACTTGTCGAGATAGATTGGGGATTGAGGAAATTGGTTTGCACTTTGAAATGTGAGTGGCGTATTATCTTAGTATGTTTAATACCTTTAAGTTGTTAAGCCGTTGTTCCGGCTGTTGTTTGCAGATCTTTGGCACTCGTAACGGATAGTCAGAAGTCAGATAATCTGACACCACTCTCGACCCCAATATAGTTGGGAACCGACTTGGCGAATTCATTTTAATGGTTTAAAAGGTACTCTCCTCCATCTATTAATATTAGCAACTTTTGAAGGATGCCAGAGGATGAGTCAATATTGTTTACCCTTCTGCTACTAACGATATTTTGTGTGGGGAGTGAAAACATTCCATTTTTATCATTCTGTGTAGACTTCTTATTTACTGTTAATACTAGCAAATATCTTTTTTTCATTTGAGATGAGTTTGCTCTTGACTCTAGTCTAGGTCATAAATGCCAGAGACAAAGTCGACGATGGAGCGAGCTTACCCAGAAGAAACCTGTTCACTCTAATTTTGAAGAGATTCTTCGTCAGATTTTTACTGACTATATCATAGCTTGCGCTGTCTGCTTGCAGTTAACTTCCATTTCATTTCCATTAAAAAGGTTTATCAACTACAACTAATTTTACTAATCAATAATTCAACCGATAGATTATTTTAGAAATACTGTAACGATTTTTTTTAAATAAGAAATGGCATCTTCTGTCATTCACAAAAATGCTGCATACCGCGAACACTCAGCTGATTAAATGCGCTATTACTGGGATCAGCACACATACATTAACGAAGCCATTACAAAAAGAAAGAAGTCCGCACCAAGGTTGTCTCGCTGAGTACCTACTGGCTGCGTGTGCGCAGCTTTTGAAACACCATACAGATTTGACTACTTATACCCTAAAGGAAACATACCTATCTACTCCCTCCCTCAGGAAATTATGGCCTTAGATCAATAATAATTAAGAGGAACAGAAGCCCCTGGCTGGAGGCTTTATTATTTATATTCCACAGGCAAATCTTGTTAAATAGCCGACCACCTCCTAGATTGACCTGCGAGAGGCCACTCACAAAAAAAAAAATGAGGAACACTTGATCAACTGGACATGCTTATTTATTAATATGTAAAAATCTTGATGGCAACATGGATTTGGATGAAACCAAAGTAGACCAAAAACCAGGTGGACCACGCCTGGTTTAGTATATAGACTACTTATATCACGTTAGCACGTTCCCTTGGAATTTTCCGACGAGCACGCGGGTGAAGGCAGCGGAACAGGTATTAAACATCCATGTTGTTTCCTAATGTGTAACTGTATAACTACGATTTTTATATTAATAAAATGATTTAAAAGAGTGTCGTGGAGTTTCTGACACTGTTCAAAATTGCCTGTAAGTGGTGTAATCGAAATAAATGCTTTGATTTGATTTGAAATAATACAAACTGCGATTCTAAATACTACTATAGGGTCTAGCAAGAAATGGGTCTTACGTAGCGTAACGTAAAATTTTACTGTACTCGTTTTGCGCATAATATTTATTTTTGAATTGGATACTACTTATATTCATACTTTGTATGATACAAATTGTGTATGTCGCATAATATTAAGCCAAATACTATGGGGTTGTATTTTTTTTTTGTATTCAAACTTCACTCACGTTAACGATACTGTAACGTTACTATACGTCAAAAGATTCAAGCTAGGCCCTATTTTATCTGTTCAAATAAACGTTGTGCTGTTCAAATTACGTTTTCTTCAATATTGTAAATAATTGTACTAATAATGGACAAAACTATAACAACTGTCAAGCTTTGGCAATTACTACAAATACTTAATTCAGAAACCAGGACTAAAGTTCCTAAAAGTATTCACTTTACATAAATACCTCTATAATGCCTAGCCCGCTGTCCACCCCACATGACGCGCCTGCGCAATGCAACAGTTGCAACAAAAGTAACGCGTCTGCGTCAAGGTTGTCTGTGTGAGTAGTGAGTAAGCCGGCTGCGTGCGCGCAGCTTTTCCTTATCGCTTTGTAGTCGCGATCGTAGTTAGACTATTATCTGTTGGAGATTTAAGTTGAGATGGCTCTTATCTGGGAGGATTTGTATGTACAAAATAGGTGGTGATAAGGGAATATTTTTTTCGATTGAAAGGGTTGTCTAGAAGATTTTTTTAAAGATTTTTATAGGAATTTTAAGTGAAGAATATTTGACTCTGAAATAAATCTGATTGATTTATTGCGTATTGATAAATTTAATTAAAGAGATTTATCTATCTATATCTAGGTTGTACCTAATATAACTTTTCTCTTGGACAAAGATACCTCAATTCCTTGCCCTCATGCATTTTAAAACTTTAAAAATAAATAAAGTGCATTAAATGTCTTTGGTTCTCTTTTATATTGTACTAGTGCGCAACAAAACTAGATTTATCGATTTACAATTTACGAATAATATGTCTTATAAATACAATTCACAACGCCACAGTTATTAAGCTATCATTTGACCTCCGGCCTTCCGCACTTGCAACGCACTTAATGCTCTATAAATAACGCGCAAGGATACCCCTCCCCCTGCGGGGAAGCGCATCAGACGAGGCGGGGAGAGGGGACGATTCGAAAGTTGCACAAACATCACCTTGACCCTGATATGCGCGCTAGGGCTCGCCTTCTGGCTCTGCCTGTTTGTTGAGATGTTGCAATGTTGATTATTATTGATGAATGAGTTTGTCAATGTTGGTAAGTTTTGGGAGTTTTCGTCATGTGATTTAAAATGGTCATTATAATTCTGACTTGTTGTTGTCCCACAAAGGCTTGTGCTCATTTAAATTATACTAGCTTCTTTCTACTAAAAAACTCGAAAATCCCTATCGTGTCTTATTTCGACAAAAATCCCTAAATTATAAAAAAAAAATCTTATTTCAGGTCATGGTCTTGACATGTTTCACCCAAATCCGTTCAGCCATTACGACGTGAATCGTCACTTTCGCATTTATAATATTAAATAGGATTAGAACAAAAAAATATGTAGTTTAACAAGAAATAAAGATCATGTAGGTATCTCTCTTAAAAACTTCCTAAAACACTTTGGTGTTAAGACCACCCTTTTCAATTTATATTAAAACGCCTGTTTTTGTAAACGACTTCCAACGAACTGAAAACCACATTCAACACTTTCATCTATCAAAACGTACTCGAAAAATAAAACCCAAATGGCAACCACACAACAAAAGCCCTTTGCTTCAAACACTGTTTAAAACCACAAACGTAATACCAGTAATTACTATCAATTAGTCAACCACACATCACCCTTGACGATCTGCGTGACGTCACTATCCCCAACCCTCCATGACGTCATCGCTCAGAAGCGTCACCCCTGAGGGGGGGACAACTAGTTTACGAAGGAAATGGAAAAGGAATTCAGTTTAGTTTCCGTGACTTGTAAGTTGTTTAGTTACTTCGGAATGTTGTTTTTCTGTTTGGTTTAAGGGTTTGGAGAAATAAGAAATTAAACAAATGGAAATTTAAAACATAGAGTGGATTCTCTTGAAAAATAAAAAAACTATTGTAGTCCACTGCCCTATCCTAAGCTGTACCAACACTTGGTTCTGTCTTGCATCCAGTCTTTTCCAATCACCTCTGTGAGGTCGCCGATCATAGGGTGTGGATTCCTTTGCAAAATAAATAATCTTAGACTATTGTAGTCCACTGCTGTACATAACCCTCTCCTAAGCTTCACTGACACTTGGTTCTGTCTTGCATCCAGTCTGTATCCTTCACCTCTGTGAGGTCGTCGGTCCTCTTAGCTACCTCTAGATAGCTTCTGCCTATTCATAGTCTTCTTAGTCTTCGTACTTGGACCCAAATTACTCCACAGGTCATTGATCTTGTTGCGGGATTTTGTTCTAAAGACTCACCGCGGCCCTGGTACGCAAAGGGCTTTAGAAGGAACACGGATGGGTTTTAGTCAGTAAGAGTCTGACACGCCCTTACGCTCCACCCAGAGCGGAAGAAGTCATTCGATGATTACCCATCCTTAAAAAAAATAAAGGCCCTTGATCTTTTAACAGATATGACCAACATAGTAGATAGGATCATAAGCTTACACTTATACAAAAGCATTACATTATTTCAGGTGCAGTCAGGTTGACATGCAGTTAATTCAATGTTCTAAACCCCCATGGAAATCAAAATAACTTCACAAAACAGGCATTTACTTTGTTGGTACATCTTTTTGCTACTCAAAATTATAAAAAATTATAGCTCCTTTAGAAGGGAAGTGAGGCTACCAAGAATAGCCCACGCCGTGGTACCCTGAAAGTTATGTATCGTCACTCATGAAAAATTGAATTATTGTTAAAGAATAACTAAAATAATTCTGTCAAAAACAATCCAACCTATGACGCTACAAAACCTAATGACGACGACTTCATTTATGTAAGTAAGTTTCAATGAAAACCTTCTAAATCGACTCCTAAGCACATGCCAGCGCACGTGTAGACGAAGCGTCACTATGTGCCACTAGGCACAAACACGTGTGTGCGTACGTACGACATTTGTCGCTATAGGACATGTGTCGAGTGCGTGCACGTGCTTACGTCATAGATACGCATGGACGGCGGCGATCGGGGAAAGTGGGGAGTTGAGACATATTGTAGCTATATTATTATTTGTTGTGGGTAAATTTTTATGAAAGCTGGAGATTGGTCAAAAATTGTATGAGGATTTGAAAATAAGAAGAGAAAAAAATATGAACTTAGGTTTTGTAAACAACTACCTGTTGCCCGTGAATTCGCATGCATATATCTATATACCAAAGATCAGCGAAATCGGTTCCGCGATTTAGGCTTGAAAGGGAAACAAACAAACAAGCAAAATTTTTTTTTTTTTTAGGGATGGGAAAGACAAACAAGCTTACTTTCTCATTTATAGTAAATTATTTACGATATTTCAAACAATGGATTCGACAGCTCTAAATGGTGTTGTACCACAGCATAATCAATTGCGTAGTTGAGAAGAACTAAACGCTCGCACAGGCAGTCGCAAATAAACTTTGTTTCATACTATCAATACATTTGTCAAAAAAAAAGTATAAAATCTACTTTAACATGGTCCTAGTTATTCTAATCAAATTATAGTATGTTATTCAATAAACAATGCATTAATATTAACATAAAACAAAGATTCATCAACATAAATAAACCTACCGCAAGCCCGCCCAAATACACGAACTTATAAAATTCTAATACTAAGCTACGCGCCCACCTCTCGTAGCCTAGATTGTAGACCCGCTACGGCGTAGCGCGTAGGTCTACAGTTTTCGTAGCATAGACCAAGTCTACGCGCTACGCAAACCCATTCATATTGCTGGCGTATTTCAAAAATATAAATGTATTTTGCTAGTGTGTGTCTATGAATATTTGTATCCATATATGTGTGTGTACATTTTTTCAATATTGTAATAGAATTTGTACGTCAGTGTTTAAAAATAGTCAGTTTACGCAACGCGGATTAAAATGGTGAACGATTGGCTTTCCATTTGATATCGGTATTTATTTTTGATTGTCCGCTGTGTAGGATTGATTTGCTTTTTTGAGTTGTAATTGTAACGGTTTTTAGAGTGGGTGTAAAAATTCTAGATATGATATTTTTATGTTTGATTAACTCGTTAAAGCAATATTTGTAGCGAAGTTATTTTTGGTTTGACCAATGTTTATTATTGCTCCTAGTTATGGGGAAGTTTTTTTAAATAAATCAATTTTAAAATAAATCTAATTGCCGTTGGTATGATTAACACAAAAGAATCTTCATAAAATTTTTATTGCATTATAAATCTGGTATCCGCAGCTCCACATTCAAGCGTGTATTTTTCGCACGTGTGGGATAGATTGGTCATTTAATGCACCCCAGCTCTTCAAGAAAAGCCATCAACAACCTGGTGTTACTGACTCTCTCACGGAAGGTACCTTGGGTTTCGAAGTACTTATTCCCCTGTCTCCAGAGACCTCCCAGAGGTCATTGGAGACAAGATTTAAAAAGCAGACATTTGCAAGCAGATGAGCTGCTGTCTCGCCCTCCTCTGTGCAGGCCACCTGGGAGTCTTTAAATCATGAACAAATAGGTTACTTCTAGGAAATTTAAGTGTGCTCCATCTTGGACCAAATAATCGCTTTTTATCAGGTGAGATTGATCAAACGCAAGCCTCAATAATAAAGAAAAGGCTCTGCTGAAAGTGGGATGTCAGTAACTCCTGTCCAAAAAAAGCCTTTATTACTTCATCAACATCTAACAATTAGTTACCTTTAAAACGATACAAAACACGTCTAAATGATGTAACGTAGAATAATTTAGAAAGTAACGCCCTGCCCGTCTGGTACCCGTCGGCAATGGCGACATTGCTAAACAACTGATGATGATACTTGATGCATCGCAATAAGTGATGTTACGTAAGTATCGAAAACTAAGTTTGACAATGTTTTAAATGGACAAAGAAATGTTTGTATTAAGGTACTTTAAGTAGTAAAAAGTAAAAAAGGTTATATTTCAGTTGATCATTTCTTGGTTTTAAAGGAGCTTTCGCATTCACATGTCAGTCGCAAACTATCAACAAACACCTCTTTTAAAGGTTCAGTACCCGAAGGGTAACCAACGGAACCCTATTACTAAGCCTCCGCTGGCCGCTCGTCCGTCTGTCTGTCAGCGGGCTGTATCTCAAGAACCATAATAGGTAGACAGTTGAAATTTTCAAAGTCTTGCCACTAACAACAAATAATAAAAATGAAATTATTTCGGTTTATGGTATGGAACCTTTTGTGTAAAAGTCCGACTCACACTTGATCGGTCTTTTATCTCTACAAGTTTTGACACAGCTTGGCCCGAGATATTGCTACTTGAATGTGAACGATTTTTAAGTACGGAAATCCGTCTTCAGTTTAGCTTTTTCTGGGTTAGCTGATACTCTATTTGATCACTAGCTAAATAATTGACCACAATTATTTCTTACATATTTTATACTAATTCGAGATAAGAAGATTTTTAAGTTAACACCGATTTAAAAATAGTTTAAATTTTTCGACCATTGTACTACTCCAAAGCTATCTTTAATCTCAAACATTATTAAGTACAGTATATTTGGTATGCTAATATTTTCATGGAAGACACAAATTGCTGGGGCAGCCACCGTGACGGCTGTCTGCCCTTCATAGGTCGCCTTCGTGAGGATAACTTTGTTGTGTAGATCTCAGTTGGTGAAGAAAACCTTTTCGTATGAGATGACCTTATAAAACGATAGCTGAAAGGACACAGTACCAACTACTGTAACTAATAGAATAGAATAGAAAACATTTATTCACAGACACAAAAAAGCAGCAAAACAAAAGTAAAACAAATAATATTATATAATTGAAAGTATACCACAATTTAAATGAGATTTACTGACGCACATTTAGAGCTCTGTAACTCCTCGCGTTTTCACAATCTAGAATAGTCTTCATTACAAAAAATTATCTTAAAGAAAGTTATCGCAACGTTATTGGGAATTGCCGATTCTCCTTTTACATCATTCATAATTTCAGCCGAAAGACGCCACACATTGGTTTTCACACCGAAATGACGGTTTCAACCTAAAATTACTTATCTTTGTGTAGCTTTCTTGTATAAAACTGACAGCATCTACATAAGGTATTTGTTTAAAAACTGTTTATAGGTACATACATATTCCCAAGTTACGAAACTTAGATTTTTCCAAGTAAAAGAATCCAGATCCGTTTACAGTTCTTTCTTAGTATAACTAAGTGCTATGAAATAATGTTTTCTTGGAAATCTGTACGACAGAATCCAGTTAAAACCAGTTTTACCTAGAACTCACAGATTATTAAAACCTCATCTATCGAACACAAGAACTCCATTTTACTGTAATACAATTTTATAACGAACTTGCAACGAAAATCTCGTTACCGGCTCCCTAATTATGCCGAAATAATACGTGGAAACGCGCCATTGTTGTCGAAAAAAAATGTTTTTGTCAAAAAATGGACGCCATTATACGATTCCCGCGCAATGACGGCAAGATGGCGGGCCTATTTAGATCGAGCCTTCTATTGGCGCGCTATTTAAAAATGGAATGCACTGTCCTTGGTTGGCAAGGTTCGTTGACCTTCCGATGCATTTTGGCGGTTTCTCTTCACACACAAAACGTTCTAAGTTTGAATACAACTATCAATCGAATTTGAACTCTATTCTTGTATAGCTGAAGCATTATTTAGCCCGCTTATTGTTAATACAATGTAGGAGCCGGTCTTTTTTGTTAATTCAAATGAATTTAAACTCTTCAGCATTGAATTAAGGATGGAATTCTAATGTACCTTAATGAATTATCTCTTGTTTATTATTCGATTTATTTTATTCTTTATTTTTATCGCGATAAGGTTGAGAATGGGTTGTTAATGCTAATTGACGGATGGAGTGCTTTTAAGGTGACGCTAGGCACGGACGGTTGTATTTAAATTCTGTAAAATGATAATTAAAATAACTGCCAAAGTTTTTTGACACAGGAGACTGTTTTAATTACAGGTAAATGATACATTGTTTTTAAATCTATAGGACCGCACACGTACTTAATTGAGCCAAGCGATGCGTCATTCTGTTTACAGTATTATAATACTGAAATAAACCAACATATTCGCGAACAACAAGAGCCAAATAATAAAATAAACCTAGCCGTATCTTGTTAGATATCAAAATCATTACAATTCCCAACATTTTTCCTTCCCGAAAAATCCAAAAATTGACTGCCTAAAAATAGGAAATCAACCAGACAAAAAAAAATATTTCTCAAACTTCCTCCTTCGTCACAAACTCCTTTCCATTAAGAAAAGTCTTTTAGCAACAATCTCCTTGCTTCTAATATTAGATTGTTGTTTGGTATATTTAGTATCCGCGACCTATCCAACATAAACAAAGCTGATCTATTGAAGTATCCGAGGAATGTTTGACGTGATCTCACGACGTTGAAACCAAGTCGGTATATTTTTTTAGGCGGTCGGTGATCTTTGAGCACTGTTTTTCTGGCTTGCTTCTAGGAAAAAATGCTGTGGCGTCTGTTAAGAATGGAAAAGGATTCGACGGTAAAGAACAGGCTACATTTCCAGTGTAATAACAAACTTAAGCAATTAAATCTCCTATAAAATTACAAACACAGCCGAGCAGTGCATTAATGAATTGTTACTACCGTTTCAAAGTTCAAATTCTTGGAAAATAACGTGATATATATTTCCATTTTGCTCAAGCCTTTGTTAGACACGCTCTATACGTTTAGCAGTAGTTCTAAACTAATTGGGAATATGCATGTAATTTTTTTATTTGCAAAATAAAATACTTATTGGCTCTAATAAACAATTATGAAATATTTTTTAAAATACCTTCAACAGCGAGAAAGTTATATAGCTTCAAAGATGCTAATTAGAAAGAGAAGTCCGATACGAACTCTGACGTCAAATAACATGTCGCCTATACCGCTGCCATAGAAAACAGCGTCTTCGCGAGAGGGACAGATATATTTGTTTAAAACAGTTATATCTCGTTTGTTTTTCGATCAATTTTGATTATATTTTCACTGTTAGTATTATATTTTTGTATATTTTTAGATAAACTGTATAGATACTAAATATTTTTTTCATGCATATTCCCTATTGTAGCCTTAGACCTTCAAAAAAAGTTATGCCACCCTAATTTACCATCTGTCGTTTACTGGCCCCTCTATACTTTCAATTCAATGTATAATACCTACATCAACAGCATTTAACTCGACTTCTCTGCCCAATAATACATACATAGACGTCATTCCAGCAAAATATTTGCGCACGTGACGTAGATCTAAAACGTCATATACATAGTAGAATCGTAATCATGTAGGCGTTACAGGCAACGCCGAAGAAGTTACGAAAATAAACCAGAGTTGAGCTACTGAAATTACTCACTGTGGTGCAACGACACACTAGTGCGGGGAAATGGATCGGACTAGGGATGGGCGAATGTTGTGGTGTTGAGTTATCGATAGTCGCGATAGACAATTTTAGCTTATCGTTTGTTACTTTGTTTTTTAAATAGAATGTGAATGTTAAAATAATTAATTGAAATAGACCAAAATTATAGAAATAACCTTAACAAATTATATAAAGACGTTGACTTTATTATTTGTTCATAAGACTTAATCTCTAAAATTTCTGACCATATTATGAAATTCTTTTCAACGATATCAAGCTATTGCTTACTTCTTCGAGAAAAACACAGAGTTCCTGAGGGATAGGACACAAATGGTTAGGTAGCTGCGAAAAAATATAAGATAGAAAATACTTTTGCTTAATAATTTGGCACCAACAAAGATTTAGACCAAAACGAAAATACAAGTACAGGCTTGAATAAAATCATGAAAACGGTACCTGAAGATTGTATATTGATGTAAACAGTAGTCAAAGCCAGCGTATTGAAAATACCAAGCGAGTACTCGTGCTAAATTCTGAATTCGAAATCAGACATATTTTTATAGTACAACGACACTAGTGATGTAAACATAATTACTGTGTCGATGTCTTGAAATAACACTAAGTTAACATATTATATTGAGAAAAAAAAAATTAAATTCACTTTATTTTTGTTTATTATTAAAAGAAAGCTGTTATGATTTACTCGAACTACTTTGTTGTTAATCATTTTAAAAAATAATGGAAGGAAAAATAAACCATGTTTTGAAGTCGTGTTTTAGAAAATACTTCATCGATAATGTGTTTTCTTCACTTCATAAATAACGTTGATTATCATCTTATTAACATTATCCACACATACAAATGCCAGCAACATAGTTAGGGTTCAGGAAACAATTGTTTTTCATGCTAACCCGGCTTGCATTCTTAGCTCATTTGTATTCAGCCGATGTCGATCGCTAATACAACGGCCGGCAGATTTGAATATCATTTGGACGGCTTGCCAGCCATGTTGCAAGGTTATGGGTTTATTCTGCCTTTAGATATGGTGGTTGAGGTGTGGGGTCCGTAGTGTTGGGACATGGTATGGTTTTCTTGATAGGGAGATATCGATGTCGCATTGAAATTTGCATTTAAAGGACTTAATTCTGGGTGAAGCTTGCTTTTGTACATAAGCTGTCCCATTTATATTGTAACAGTGCATTTGAAAATGTTTGTAAAATAAAAGAAAAGAAAAATAATGTGTTCCTTTAAAATAATAAATGTTGCATTTGAATGAAAATAAAATAACACTACAAAAGTAGTATAAATTATTAAATTAAAAGGGGTGAAGGTTATTAAAAACTACAAAGAATTAAATAAATTACCTACATACATAACAAAGCAGTAGGTAAACACATAATTTACAATGGGTTTAAATAATTATTATTGCCCAAGTTACCACTAGCTTTGTAATGTGCGCATTAATTTCTTGTACACTGACCCTTCCAAATGTGTTATTCTGCATAATTTCAATTGAAAAAATATACTTTTAGGTTCTTGGCCGATTAATTTACTAGTTAATTCAGTTTTAATGAGTATTTATGTATTTTTCATCATTATCAATTACCATTAACTGTATAAATTAATATAATTTACAAATTAGGTAAAATTAAAATTTTATTGCGATCATTCTATAAATAACCTATCAATCTAATATTTAAAACTATCGACTAACTCAATACATCGACCAACATTCCGTTCACCACAACACTACTCCACCAAAAATCATCGACTATTTTCCATCCCAAACATCGATAACCGATCTCGAGCGCCACACATCACTACTATTTCTAATTTCACGGTCGTCGGGTCTATGTGTGTCTGCGCCTGTGTGTGTGACCTTGCAGCGCGCTGCGTTTCGGCGGTCATTGACCCCGGTGCATGCAACCCTTGACTTTGCACACATATATACATGTGTGCGTAGATATATGTACATAGATCTATATGTGTATGTGTACGTAGAAAAGCGAAGTAAAGCCGGTTAGACTGGATTTAGACCGGATAGTGATTGCATTTTTGGGGAAAGGGGAGGGAGGTAACGTCGTGAAGATTATTGTGAGTAGGTATGTTAGAGTCAAGTCAGAGGCTGTCTTTAATTGATTGGAAAGTTATTGTTGTCCTTCTCAGTTGATTTGTAATTAGCAATAGGGATATATGTCACCGGAAAATTGCAAACTCCGTAATATTGTTATAAATCTTTATTAGATTATAATTTCTCGATATATTATGAACAAATCATATTGAATACAACTTATTGAGAAAAATGGGTTTGCTATTTCACGTGATATTTAACAATCTTACGGCGTCTGTAATTATCCAGTGACATATATAAGCAGATGTATTGTTAGGTATGACAGTTCGAGCGTGTCATCCAGTGATAGTATCTCCTTATCGGTGTTTATTTATTAAGGGTAGAATATCCTACCTCTTCAGCCGTATTTTATAGCTTTGGGCCAGTTTGTTGAGACGCCTTTGTAGCTTAGGTATGTCTCTGTCAACTGTGCGACTGCCGAGCGTGAAGTCTTGGGTTCGATTCCTAGGTCGGGCAAAAAGTGTTATTGAGTTTTTACAATGGGAATTTCTCTGTGACAGCCCAGAGTTTGGAAGTTGGTGGTGTGCCTCGGGAAGCACATTAAGCCGTTGCTCCTGCGCCAGATCTCTCTCCGGTCGTGTCGGGTTGCGGTCCCATCGGAATATGAGAGTGATGGAAGAGAGAGTGCACCTGGGCATTTTCACAAAAAGTTATTAAATTAAAAACTTAAAACCAATAATTAACCACGTAAGGTCTGTCTTTGCGCACACATTTGTGCACTATAATATGTCCCGCGCCGATGGCTAGTCTCGGTTGAGATTGGCCGCCATGGCCGAAATCGGTCAGGAGGACAATATATGTCTCTGTACTTTTATATATCTCTTCCACCGTGTTCATCTTGAGATGCTGGTGTATTTCCATGTTGTTAATATACCATGGGCCAATCAATGGTTTCTGAACATAATTTTCTGCATTCGCTTTGGGAATATGATATGGAATTTATAGCTCTGACCCATAGCTGTACACCATACATCTAAACAGTTTGGATTGTTGACGAAGGAAAAAGTTTTAGGAACGAAACCGATTTAACTCTTGAAACCTTGATTGTCTATTGATTTTACGATGAACAGATAAGTCTAAGATAATACGTCTGGACAGCATCTATTTATATTTTAAACTTAATCAAGCTAAAACTGGATATCGTGACTAAGGCAAATAACTATTATTAAATGCCTATTTATCCTGAAAAGATAGGCGTAACACTAGCATTTCTATGACGTCTCGACCTCCTTCTAGCTAAGTTCTTCTAGAATTTTGGTAATTCATCAAAATCGGTTCAGCGATTCAGGCGTGAAGGCGTAACAAACAAACAATTATAGTTACGATTTAGTGGTTCTAGAAATCTTATCTTTAGATATGCAGTAAGCAGACATATAATTATGCATGTTGCTTATTTATGCGTTCCAATCTTCAAAGGAAATGCAATGACTACTCTCAGTGTAAGTCTTTAAAATAAATTCTAAAGCAATGGCTGACGGATATGATATCCATCTAACATTATAAATAAGAAAGTAACTCCGTTTGTTACCCTTTCACGCCTTTACGCCTGAACGATTTTCTACAAAACTTGGCACATGGATAGACCATTTCCTGGATTAGGATATAAGTTACTTTTTGATGTGTAACATCTTTCCTCTCGCTTTCCTGCAATCTGTGGGAGTTATTTCGTGAAATGGGACGGAAGTGTGTAACAGGAAGCCGAGGAAGCGCGCTATTTGATTTGACCAATGAGCGTGCCCTATTCGATTTGACCAATGAGCGCGCGCAGTGATCGTGTTGGCTTTTAGTTGGTACTTTTAAGGTGAATATTGCATTTTACCAAGGTGAGACGTCAGATGTTACACATCCTATGTAACTACTGTAAGACTCGCTCGTTTTTTTTTATTCTCGTTTTATTTGCCCTTGGTTTTTTTTATTTACATTTCAAGACGAGGCCGAATGAGAAGTTAGTTAAGACATCAAGCTCTGTAGTGTTGACAACGACTCGATACTAAAATATCGATTGTCGATTGTTCAGCCTAACGTTTTCTTGAAATGAAATTAAATGAAAATTATTTAGTTCAAAAGTCAAAAAGTCAAAACGTTTATTTCAATTAGGCCATTAAACGGCACTTTTGAACGTCATCGTTTACAGTTCAGTAAAATAATAATGTTACATTAATAAAGTGACTCTACTGTCCATTCGGAAAAGTAGATTCTTATGGAGAAGAACGGACAAGAAACTCCATAGTTACTCTTTCCAAATAATGATTTTACAAAATTTGGTATACAAAAATTAATTTAATATTATGTGACGACGATGCACCCAGAGTATGCTACTTATAAGAACAAAGTATCACCAGCAGAGGTAAACTTATTCATTTTCTAAAGAAATTATTTGCCAGAATATAGGTACTTACAATAACATAGTAAAATTATTTAAGTCTCACTATATTCGACTTATCAGTCGTGCAAATATTTCTAGTACATGCATTAATATCATGAAATTACGAAAGAATCTTGAGATCTTGAAGAACGACCAACGCCGCCGTTATTTTCTAACCACGAACAAATATTATAAACTACTACATATTTTCAAAACACTGGCTTTCACACAGCCAAGAAAAGCAACAAGTATTTCCCAAATCACCAACAAGTAAATAACATACGCTACAAAGGAACGAGGGGAAAAAACCCGCTTTGTGAGAAAAAGTACGCGAGGGCTCATAAGCTGCTTATCATTCTCCTGTATAGTGGCTTGAGGTAAACGGAAAACTGCTAGTAAACGATATTATGTCAATGTGAAAGAAAATATGCGATTTGTCTCCTCAGATCTTTGTCGAGGAAAATGTTGCTTTTTCGGGTTTATTTTATATCTGTTCAAATTGGTATTGTTTGTGTGTTATCGAATGAGTTTAAGGTTAGTTGTCATTTTGTAGAAGGTAGGGATGGGACTCCACTTTTTGAATATTAACGATAAAATTTTAATAGCCTGCCTTTTTAAGTTTTATCGATAAAAATAATGCTAACTAGGTATTTATCTTTTATATATATTTTTTTAAATAACGGCATAGACAACGTTCTTACTTCTTTATTTTTGAATAGCTGCGGCCCGCGACTCCGCCCGCATTAATGTTGAAAATAATCCCTAAGGAACATACTCCCGGGATAAAAGCTATCCTATGTCCTTTTCCGGGACTCAAACAATCTCTATACCAAATTTCATCCAAATCGGTCCAGCCGTTTGCGCGTGAAGAAGTAACAAACGTACACACAAACTCACAAACTTTCGCCTTTATAATATTAGTGTGATACCTAAGGTATTTGTAACAAACCCTTACTCTAGAATAGATTATATTGTTGTCCGATATTTAAATAACAGGTTTGACAAGTAAGTTTTGCAAGAAACTACAGAAAAAAAATACAGAAGGGCTTATAAACTTCTTATCATTCCCCCGTTTAGTGGCTCAAGGTAAACGGAGAACTGCTAGTAAACGATATGTCAACGTTAGAGAATATTTATGATTTATTTCTTCTGATCTTTGTCGAGGAAATTGGCGTTTTATCTCGGCTGTTTGGTAGATTGAGTGAAGAAGATTGGTCATAAATGACTGCTTATATAGTTTGTGTTAAGATAAGTTTGAGGTTAGCTGTCAGTTTGAAAAAGTTAGGGATGGGACTCAAGTTAGTAGTTTCGATAAAATTTAAATAGGAAGTCACTAGGTAAATAACTTTTCTAATTACATTTTCAAAATATCCACGATCTCATCCCACCGGCCCCCTTCTACCATCGGACATCTAGACGCACTGCAAGTTACCATCCCTACCGTGTTGCTATTCCACCAATTCGCACTAAACGTTTCCAAACGTCTTTTATAATGCGCACAGCCAAGGAGTGGAACTCTCTGCCTGCGTCTGTGTTTCCGAACGCATACAACCCTAATGTCTTCAAAATTAGAGTGAACAGGCTTCTTATGGGTAAGCTCGCTCCATCGTCGACTTTGTCTCTGTCATCTATGACCTAGACTAGAGTCAAGAGCAAACCCAAATTAAATAAAAAAAAATATTGAAAATAATGTCGCTTACTACACAATATTTCTTAAAGTTTTAGTTTCCATTTCTTAAAGCTAGCTTGTCGCTTATGTAGATGTCATTATACTTTAGAGTAGTACACCAAAATTTAGAGAATTTGCAAATATTCCCTATAGAAAGAACACAATATTAGTTTCAATAAAAAGGCATCATATTTCTAACTAAACATTCATGCTACTACATCGTTTGTAGTTTGTAGCTTTCACATTAACATGACATCAATCTAAATCCCAAAATAAACAAAACAATTAACCCAAAACTCCTTAATTATTTAACTACCCACTTAGGTAAAATTTCACGTACGCATTTAAAATTAACCTCACGTTTACCTCAAAACGTTAAATAACTAATAAACCTCTTCCCTAATTAAAACTAAACCCGAAATTCAAATCAAGAACGACGCCATTTAATCGCGTCCAACCGCATTCCGTCTACAGCTCGTCTAGCCTTATGTCCAGTGAGCGAAGACACGGGGAGACCTATTCAAATGCAGCGCAGACGACTCATGTGTGGGATAGAAGGGGGGGTGGGGGAGGTCGATGTATGTTGGACGTCCCGTGTAGTGTGTAGTGGTCCTGACCTACTAGCGATAGTAGCCGTCTCTAGGTCAAAGAAGGATAGACGCACACATGCAAACACCGTGTCCGTGTGTAGTGTGTTACGCGGGCGTGTGTGTACGTGCATAGGATAGTGTACGAGCGAATTTTGCGGAATTGGAACGCGATTTAGTTTGAATCGAGTATTGATATAATCTACTCGGATTGTATATTGATTTTTTAGTCTGCGTGCGTTTGATTTTAGGGTTTTCGTTGGTAGTTTAGTGAAATGGTTTCTCGCAAGTTTTATATGTTATTGATGGAGTAAACGAATAAACGTTTAACGTTGCGTAACGTTTGTTTTCTCTTAAATTCATTTGATTATGTCAAAAATTTAAAAGTAGTGTATGTTTTTAGATGTAGAACTGTAACATCGTCTTAACAGTCTGAAAACTGAAAATTATTCATAACTAGTGGTCTCCACCGGCTTCACCCGGATGTTTTTATTCAAAATTTTATTTCATATAAACCTCGCCCTTACAATTACGAACACAACAAAAAAATAATCATTCAAATCGTTCAAGTCGTTCCCAAGTAATGCGCGGACATACATTTCGGCATACATAAATAGATAGAAGAAGATTAACAGACAATAACACCTTAAAATAAAATGATAATAGTAACTAGCATACAGAATTACTAATATGCACAAGAAATAACAAATTAAAGTCAAAACGCAATGCTGAAAACTCATCAGAAATATGACAAATGCGAAAACCTTTTAAAACATTAAAAATTTGTTCTTTTCAATTAATAATACCCGCGTTAATATAAATAATGCGGTCTCGGTGTACTATAAGCCCACAATAATTTATTTCTCGCTACTATTCGTAAATAAAATAAATGAGAAATCGCATTTTAACACGCATATAACTTAACCTGTTACTGACAAAGAAAAAATAACTTAAGAACCTAAAAAACATATTTATCAAGAATAAGGATGCTTCTCGCTACGAATTTTATTTAATAAACTATTAATTTTATTTTTCAAACTGACTTATATTACTGAAACAAGGAAAATAAATGTCTATACTCTATCCGTTTAGGTAGTTAACTAAAGGTAAACAATCTTGATGTGTCTTTTTACACAAATTCATATTAAACAAATAAACTACTTTTCAAACTTATGGTTCAATTGATTTAGTATTCGTTACTGTTGTATTTACTTTGGTTTTTACTTGCATTTTATTTTTTTTACTGAATTTTTAAGTAAAAAGTTACATCAAGATTGTTTACCTTTAGTTAACTACCTAAACGGATAGAGTATAGTATTTGGTTTAGTACCAAATTTATCTATTTGTGACGGTGTTTAGCAGTTTCTGAAGCAAAATGTGAAAGAATGAACAGTTTGTATTTTAATCTGTCAGAGTTGGTCCCATTCTAAAAACTGATCGAATTAATGAATAATTATTTTAATAGTAAGTAATTATAAAAAATTTCACCCCCTGAAAAATTGCGTACAAATTATAAGTTACCCTAAACCAAGGTTCTTCCAAAATAATAAAACATCTTCCGAAAACCAAGAGAGACCATAGATAGACATACCCATAACTAGTTGCGACTGGTTCAATCCAGTTTTTTCGACCCCCTGCCCTTCGAGTCTAGCCCGACAGTTCTTGAAGAGCCCTTGGTTTTTATAAAACTACCGTCCACCTTAACAAGATCCCTGACTTCTTAACAATCCACCTTGCAAACATCCTGGCTTGGTTTGCGTCAGGGGGGTGAAGGGTCCCAAGTAATGGTGGATTGGTAAAAGTATACTTTGTATGGCGCGGTTTGCCCTTGCGTCGAGTGGGTCGTCTAATTCTGTTGCTAAGTTACGAAATGGGGTAGGCAGGAATGGAGATACTGTTGAGAATTTATTTAGATGTTGAGATTTTTAGATAAGATTGCGGTGAAGTGATGATGGTAGGTTTTGAGAAGAAAGTGCATGGATGCGTTTTTGGTATGCAAAATCTTGTTCAACAGGACTTCATATTTACTACTGCAAACGATGCTCAAGTTTACCTTTGCTGGTAATACTTTGTTCTTATAAGTAGCATACTCTGGGTGTTTCGTCCTCACATAATATTAAATTAATTTTTGTATACCAAATTTTGTAAAATCATTATTTGAAAAGAGTAACTATGGAGTTTCTTATCCGTTCTTCTCCATAAGAATCTACCTTTCCGAATGGACAGTAGAGTCACCTTATTAATGTAATATTATTATTTTACTGAACTGTAAATGCTGACGTTCAAAAGTGCCGTTTAATGGCCTAATTGAAATAAACGTTTTGACTTTGACTTTGACTTTGCTTGAAATTAAAATTGAAATATTGGTATAATTGGAAAAATAAGTGCAATTTCAACATCAAATTAATAAAAAACACAGTAATTAAAAAAAAAGTAATGAAAAAGGAATTCGAGCTAATGGTTGTCAAAAGTCTTCTGAAAAAAAATCCCTTAAAAATGAGTATTAACTTATTAGTGTTGTTATCTCAATAGTCATAATGACAACTTTCATTATCAATATATTCATAGTGTGATCATATTTGCTTAAAGTTTACAAACCACTTTAGATCGTACCATCGTCATTTCGCTATTATTATTTTGAACACATTGGAATCGAAATCCAGACCTTACACACAGCACATAACTGCAGGACTAAACCAATACGTGCCGTCACCGCAAAGAACTTACTATTTAATTAGGAACCTTTCATTCTACCATAAATTCATGAGCTCCCCGAAATAATTTGCGTTTCTCATTACTGAGGCTGTCACTACACAATTCACAAAGTACGATAAACATGAACAAAAGTACACAAATACCCAATTCAAAAAACGCATCACAGTATAAAAGTTCATTTGAAATTTTCTGTTTAAAAAACATTCACTAATTATTGAACGGGCCGCGACTATGTATTGTCCGGTTATGTACTTATGTGCTCTTGTACATAAGTGTGCGTGTGTATTATGTAAAAAAAGGGTGTTTTTGTCTATGTGCCAAATAAAAATGAGGCCGTAATGTCCTGCTGCATCGAACGTTTATCGTGTGCCAGCCGCCAGACAAAATGCGATAAGAATGTATTTTTATTTTTTTAGTTTTCTCTTTTTATTGTGTTGAAGTATTTTATTTTAGTGTATTCGAATGTGTTGCTTTTAGTTAAAGGTCCTTTCTGATAAGTGAAAGTTTAAATTGACAAAAATCGTAGATGAAGTAGTATGTGTAATTTTTAAATGAATAATAGTGTTATCAGAATATAAATGGTTTTTTCTACTGTGTTTTCCAAAGAAAATTCTTGATACTTACTTGGAATTTATTTTCGGAACATATTCCTTTGATCGAACATTCTTATTTAACCTAACAGAGCGAAATTCTTCGTATCAATTAAAACAATTCGAAAGTAACAACAAAAAATAATGAAATTCAAGCAAGCCCGGTTTTCACGGAGTAAAACCAGATATGAATCACAATTATAAGTGATAATCTCTGTATGTTACTTGTATCTTTACGCCGGATCCTCTGAGGAGTAGACAGGGGTATTTAGAGGCCGTCACCGTCACAAAAATAAAGAGGGTCCGACATTTATCTTTTTATGATAGCAATAGAATTTCGATAACCATCTTGACCAGGGGAATGATTTTGGCACTAGAAGCATTTTTTTGCAGTAGTCACGTATATAACGGGAAGATCGTCATTTTATTCACCTCAAAAACTTACATTTTCCTTATAAAAATCGCACTCTTGCTTCTCAATCTGCGTTTAAAGAGTAACGAACACCCCACATTGATAGTTTTAATGTAATTCTTACTACAAGTATTAAAATACATAAAAAATGTATTTACATAATTAACCGAACGAAAATGGTCAAGATTACTGATATAGTCTGTATCTTGTAATCTGATTTTTGAGGTTAAACTGAAAGGTTAGGTTCATGTTCATAAAGTAGTCAATTGAAGAGACAGGTTACTGATACTTATGTGTATTGGGAATACACTTTTTTGTTAAATAACTATAGTTTTGGATTTTTATGTGAGATGTATGTGTTCAATATTTGGCATACAAGACTATCTTTCGGCGTTAAACACGCAGAAAGTTTTAATCCTAACTATAAAATTATACAAGCAAAAGTTAGTTTGTTTCTTACGCCTAAACGTCTAAACCGATTTTGATGAATGATAAATGGGACCCTGGAGATAGTTATGGGCTACTTTAATGCGAGCAAACTCACGCGCAAAAGCTTGAGGGAAAGTGATAATTGCACATTTTAATGAATATCGGTATATTGACTACTTAATTTGAGAAAACAGATGCGAAATTACATTGTTGTACTAGTTGCAATGATATTTAACCGCTCGAGCTGTTATTTTAAAAGCCGATAAGCATTAAAAATAAACCAATCAATAAGGACTTTGCACTCCATGGGCTTAGATAATAAGTTTCCTGTGTACTCATCTGGGACATCGCTTAGCTGTATGCTAAACTTCATCCAAATCAATTCAGCCGTTTACGTGTGACAGAGTAACAAGGATTTTCATATTTTTAATATAAGTTAAGATTCCGTAGGGTCCTTACAACAATAATAATTATTATAATACGCCAAAGTTCAATATATCACTGGAGTATTATTATTTGCATAATTTAAATGGCTAGCCTTGCGACTCGCACGTTATCATTAAATATTATTAATTTGCTATCTTGATTGTAGCAGCTGATACATTCTTATTGTTTCCGAGACTATTATTAAACTGTTTTGACATTTATTATGATTATTAATAGAACTTTTATTATTTTAATATAAGTGCAGACAGAGAACTGTACAACGTTTTTAGTTAATCATATTTTTATTTTGGAAAAATATGATTTTACCAATGCTTTGAAATATATTCGTTTAAATCAAGATTCATGATTTTAAGCATATTAACACAAGAATATTTTGTATTAAAAAAAACAATTTTAATGCTTTATAATAATTCTTGCCATAAAATGTGTCGCACTTTTATTTATTTAAAACTTCATGTAGTTACAAAAGTACAATGTCGGACTTCATGCCTTAAGCATTCTCAATCAGTCAATCAAGGTTGATTAAGTCAGATAAGAAATTCCTTAGCCTCAGAATTATAATAACATACAATTATTGATCACCGTACCCGAACCGCATCACAATCAGCCCAGCAGTTACAAAGCCCAAGTCGGTCAGTCGGTTCAATGCTAACTAGGCGGTGCCTCGGTGGTGCGGTGGCGTGTTCCGGCTCGCACAAGGCCGGTGAGGTTCCGAGGCTGCGCCGGCGCATCGGCAGGTGTCTATGTTGACTAACTGAAATACTACTTCCTGTTTGCGACTGAGATTTAAAATGCATTAAGATGTGGCAGTAAAAGTTTAAGGGCAATAAGTATTACAGACATTTAGTTTATTTTATAAAATTAAAGAAGTGGAATAGGTACCCTTCCGGTGTCTGTTTTCTGATAGCTAAAAATGATGTGATCGACAATGGACCACGCTTACCTAGAAGTAACCCATAAAATTTTTAGTTAAATATCCCTAGGTTTCTTAAATTTAAGTGCGATAACCTAGGTTACTTCTAGGCAAGCGTGCTCCATCGTCGACCATATCATCGCTATCCATCAGGTGAGATAGTGACCTTACAATAATAAAAACGAGTCTTAGCTATGATTGTTATATCCAAGCTACATTTTATAATATAAATTCGTTGGAAAAATACGTATGTGTCAAGTATCTGAACTTTATTCTTATTCATTCCGTATTCGGCCCAACCTAAATGCATTACTTAAACTAATTAATGCGACACCTTAATGTAAATTCTGCATTCAAAACTGTCAGTTACGTCATTGGTAATAATTAAATAGCTTTATACTGAACGTCTATAATCTTTTAAAACTTAAAGTTAGCATCAACACACCCTTTTTATTTATATAATACTAGCGACCCGCCACGGGAAATATTTACCCAATTCTTTAATCTAAGTATTTACTGTGTAATGTGCGCCCGAAAATCGCCTTTAGGACTCCTGGCAAAATATCGACTTTTTCACTACACTATTTATAATTTTAATTAAAAAATCCCTAGCGTAGCTAAAAGACAGACGGTCAGACAGATATTGTACACTTCATACTATAATAAGCACAGAACAAACATTTATAAAAACAAATATACAACGTCGGGAGATCTGATGATCGCCGAGCGCACAAGGCAATCTCTTACATACCACCTAAGGATGGGCTGCACGAAAGGAGATAGATTGCCAAAACACTAGCACAAAAAAAGAAAATACAAAATCACCAATTCTATACTTACACCCGTTTCCCTACCAAACGGCTGACAGTCGAAATTTAAATGAAGTAGCTATCGCAATTAGCGCACCCGTACACCTACAGGCGCAACTAAACGCACACGATCACAAAAAACGCCCAAATAAAAAGTGTACTGATCAAAAATGTGTGAAAGAATCGCACACACACGTGTGTGTAGCCACCGCTACACACACACGGCGCGGCCACAATTCAATATCGCCTGTCATTCTAAGTACGGTGCACAAAAATTGCATTTTTTATTATAATTTAAATTATTTTTTCTTGCTGGTATTAATTTTTGTTGAAGATCTTCATTACGCTGGGTTTATGGTGTGTTGTTGTATATTTATTTTCATGGGGATAGGTTTTAGATTTGAAAAATAATTAGTATGTATGAACTGAATTAATTGAGCTAAAGTGAAAAAAAAATCCAAATTTATTCAGTTTTATTACTTGATTCTTATTTCTTGCCTATACTTCAAAAACTTATTTTGAAATATGTAAGGCTAAAGATAAAACTACTAACTATAGATAAAGGTGGCTAAATTATAACTAAGTTCTAAACATATAACTAACATTACGATTAGTTCTTTTATTTAAAGTTAGAAATTTGTAAGATGTATTTTTAAATGTCTGGTGTTTCTGTCTGTCCTAATCAATTATCCTTATTATCAGTCCTTACTAGACAATCATTTTCTCAGCCTTAATAGCGAATCATATCATAAATCTGCAAAAAACACAAATCAAATTATTAAACACAAGAAATTATACCAAAATAAATACTCCACAATGATACATTTAAAAGAAAATTACCAGAATTAACTTTTTTTGGCACCCTACAGCAACAATACAACCTGTATCGTGCACACAGATGCATCCTCATACACACATGCACACGCCACGCATTCGTACACAGATATGTGCGTTAACTCGGCGCGACCATGTGGCGTATTTAGGTCAATTGCTGAAATAAACGCATCGTCGCAGCGCACTGCGCCTGAGTCGTTTTTTATTGAACCTAAGAGAGAGTATGTTGCATATTTCTTTTTGTATGCACTTTAGGCGCCGGTTGGCGTGTTAGATTATTTGTTTTAAATGTACTCGAGATCCGTTAGTTGGCGCTCTAGTGTGGCTTTGTTTAATAAGTATGTGCAGTAACTTGTGCAACTGTTTGCTTCTACTTGTTTTTTGTACTGTTTTCGTTTTAATTTATGAGTAACACTTGGCACAGTTAGCTTAGAGTTTTATATGACGGATATTTTAAATAGAAATTGTTAAGTTTTATGTACTTAAACTTATTTTGAACGTAGTAAGAAAACTTGGGCGCTTAGTCCGCATTTTATTTCACTGCTCTAAATAACAATAAAAGCTCTCACGATTTTCCACAAGATAAATTAGGCAAGATATAAAATAAGTAATCCACACCGCGAAGAACTACTAATTTTTTAGGTCTTAAAATGTCAAGGTGCAAGAAAATTGCAGTCATTTTATTAAATAATAACCGACTTGTCATTTATCACTGTTCAAACGTTTACAAAAAGTGAACAATGACAATGATAATAAAATAAACCGACAAACAACTTTTATCGGCTATGTTTAACGAATAAAAATCTAAAATATTTATTTTTGTATTGATTACGACACTTAATTGGACGTAATTTGAAGTTACATTGCATCAGCACCATCTATCGGAGCTTATGTAAGGATTTTTGTTTCGTAAAGGTCATACATAACTGGCTTTTAATTAAACATTATATGCCTTGAGGGAAAACGAGCTTAAATTATATGGTAATGTTGTTACTTTATAAAATATTAATGTTTCACTACTGAGAGGGTAATTATGAGACCTGAGATTGCATTTTTTGCTTGCATTTTAAAAACATTGCAGCAACTTGTCTAATAAAAACAAGAAAAACACGTCAATGCCAAATGAATGTAAACGTTTATTCGTCTTTGTGTTAGTTCTTTTTCATTTAATAATATTTATTTCAACATGCAGGCAGCTAAACAAAATTCGTAGATAACATAAACGAAAAGTTTCACGCAAATAATAATATTTAGCTTAAAAAAAAACTCAAATAAACATGTCCAATCCACAAAAAAATATCCACTAAAATTATTCATAATTTTAAAAGCAGTCGCTTCAAATAATCCCGTCGTCATGTTCAGATAAATTTTCTTATTTTGACATGCAGTTTAATATTCTCACAAGGCTGATGCCGACACAAAAAAGACAAAGGTCGCCGAGCAGGTTCCCGAATGCAATTGAAATCGATTTTTATGCAATCAATATCGTCTCATTACTCTTTATATTAGGTGTATTCGGGTAAATGTCACTATCGTACAGTTTTGGCGGACGGTTTCTCTTATTTTTTCTTATAAAAAGTTTTTTGAAGATCCGGTCGACGTAAAATTGGTCGTAAAACTCCGATACAAAAACTATGGGCCATTGTTTTAATGTTTTTATGTAAGGTTTTAACATGTGTATGGACATTTTATACGCAGGTGTCGTACGGTGGGAGTCTGTTTCTGATTATTCATTGTGAAAATCTTTGCGTCTAACCTTGAAGGGCTTGTTTGTATAGTCTGTGCGTTTGTCCTTAGGGCTGTAGCTGCTTAGGAATCTACACACGATTTTAAGCAAAAAGAACCGTGATTTAAGAGCGATAGAGTAGAATTTCAATAATGTTGGCGATGGATAGGCGGCATACGAATCAAGGAAAAATACTTTGCTTCAAGTTTGAAACCTTTACCTGTTTAAGTTAAGTAAATAAGTATTTGCCGACCTTCATAAACTTTGTAAACATAATAAATTGTAAATAAATAGAGGTTGGCACGTTTTTTGTCGTACTAATGCAAAGTGTAAAAACAATAAAAGTATACATAAAAACTTACTACCTATAACTTATTGAAAAAATACTTTACCAAAAAATATTAATCAGTATTTTAGAATTATAGTAAGAAAGTTTAAAAACAAAAACGGTTAAATAATATCAAATATGACTACAAAACACTTTTCAATCGATCGTTTTTGTCAGTTTAAAACATGATGAGGCCGAATAGTTAATTAAAATGATTAATTTATATTATGAAACTACGATGTGGTCCCGCTACGGTGCAGCACACCACGATTGTCGATTTTTAATGCGTGCCGCGACAAGGCTTGCATTTTCGGTAATAGAGTACACCTAGACGCACCACAGACCATCGGCGGTATTTAACTTAAAATAAGTAGTGATTTTATGGGATTTTCTTGTACTATGTTAGTAGAATAAATACGTTCATCCTGGGTATTGTCTTGTTTTCTATAAAATCATTTGTAATATTATTGTTTTTCATAATCGTCCTCCCTTATAATACTTACTTGCACTATTATCATTAATACTAATAACGCTTGTCATATCACCTTATTAGTCATTACTCTTATTTGCCATTAAATAAGTTTCTATTATAACATGTGTTATAATCATAATTTTCTATAAGTAACACATTACATAATCGATACTTGACATAAGCAACATTTAATATAATTTAGAAACGTTTATTATTTTCTACAAAAAAAAATAATGTCATTTAGGTATTTGGTCTGTAACCAAATGATTTATTACAGCAAATAATCTTTAGACAATAAACAGTTTGTCAAATTTGAAACGGCTGGATTAGGTTAGGTTAGAACTGTGACTACACAACGCGCGAAGGCAAGCGAGCGTAGCGAGCGTGCCGCGGCACAGGCCGTCGAGCGCCAGATTTCCTCTTTTGCAAAGCAAGATGGTAGATTACTGAGGTTTTTAGGTATCCTTGTGAATAAAAAAAAATATGTATCGTTTAATCATATATTAATAAATATAATTCAAGTAATATAACAATACTGTTTTCATGAATAACAATATTATTTTTAATTCAAATTAAGGGCTGAAGCTCTCAAAAATTCTTCTTCTCTGTAATTAGCATTGTTGTTGCTAGTATGGGTAAATTAATACTATGGTGAATAAATATTAAGGAAAACGACATTATTGAAAATGAAAAATATAGTAAATAAATTTATGGATTAAAATTATTATGACACTTGATCGATTAAATTACCAATGAAATTAGTGAAAATGATTTAATGTAATTTCACGATTATGGCAACTGAAGCGTTATTTCTAATGAAATTATGGCAAATATTAGTAAATTTTATCCAGACTAATATTAAAAATGCGAAACTGAGTTTGTTTGCTTTTCACGCCTAAATTTTGGTACTAAGATGATTGGAAATCTGGAGACGGTCATAGGCTACTTTTAAACTAACATTTAATAAAGTTAAAATAATTTATTTGGTTGGTGAGTAAAAGGCAATCTTTAGGAGTGCAGAAACAAAAAATATTTCAATAATAGAAAGCCACACTTATATCTACGTGAAGTTGCAGTTTGATTTTGCTTTCACAATCCCTGGAAGCTATCTTACACCGCGTACAAAAATAAATTGTTTCAAGTAAATTAACCAAAAATATAACACAAGAAAACATATTGCCATACATACTGAACATCTCAACACAAAATAAACATGCAAAGCAAAAATAACTCGTTGCAACGAATCAGAAATGTCATCTATACATTTCCGAGCTCACAGTATTGATTCAAATCCGAACTGAATTTACATACGAAAAACTGCGGACCTTGGATACCGAAATACTCTTTATACCTAACGTTTTGAACAGAACTTGACTGTGTTTAACCTAAATATGTTTGCATCTGTTAACATGACTGTATATTGGGGTCGAAAAGGCCTGATACATGATCCTTGCGAGAAATATGGCTTCCTTCTTGGAGTTAAGGCACAATAAAATGTATTTTAAACATTAGTTAGGGACACAATTCTAGAATAGTCGTAATAATAATAATAACGGGATATATAATTGATTTCAAGTATAGCTTGGCTCTTAATATTTATACTACTACTACTTAGTACTAAAAACAACATTACTAAGGGATGATGGAATCTATATATGTGTAGTTTCAATTTAAGGGAAAAAGCAATTATTATGGAGATTTGATATAATGAAGTCAGCTAGAGAGTTATTCTACACTAAAATAAATAGATAGAGTAAACTTTAAAGTCCACCAAAACTGATTCCACAATTCTCATGAATCTTGTAATACGCTCTTTTTAAACATATTTTTCATAAAAATGTACCAATCAGTCACGACATCATAAAACATTGGAAATGTGCAATAAATGGCGTGTTGCAAAAAAGCTGGCACACATACATGAGTTGAGTATAACAAGAGGAACAAGCGGCGCCGGGGGGCGGAGCGAGCGAATGTGGAACAAGCGGAATGATGTCGTTTGTTAATGACAAACCAATTTGTGTTCTGTAGTTATTTTAGGGTTACACGTAACGGTTTCTGTGGCCTACTTTTAGGCCCATTACTCATTTTTTTGAAACCTAACTGTCGGAGTTAATTTGTACTAAACATCAAGGATTGCCACATCCAGAACTGAACCTTTGAACTGTATTTTATCGTTTCGGTCTACTACTTTCTTGTAGAAAACCTAAAAAAAGTTTAAATTATTGTTTTTAAAAAGGAATCTGTATTATTGCTATGCAATCTATAAAAACAAAATTGTATTATATCGTTACACATTGAAATTGTTACTAAACATATCGTTGCACAAACAAATGATTTTAAGAATCTTAGTAACATTCAAAAGGAAAATAATAAAAAAAAACCCAAACACTTTAACAAGAAACATAAACTAAAACATTTATTGATGCATACAGCACGATACAGTTTTACAACTAATAATATACAACACACTAAACGCCGCCGCTATCTCAGAAAACTTTCCAAAAACAAGAGACATTTTTTAAAGTTGCATCACAAGCGCCTGCCCCTGTACACTGCAATGTGACCTCGATACACACACAGACATGCAGACACACGCACACAAACAAATAAATGTACGTGTGTGAGTGTGTCCAGATGCATCCACACACACATACGTCACATTCACAGGCTGATGCTCATTCTTTAACAACCACTTTTTAACAGCCATCTTGTTTTTTATTAGTACATTAAAAACTTATAAAATAAACTCATAACTTGTTTGTTTATTGCACAGATATTGTCGAACAGGTTTTTTTGAAAATCAGGAAGAGATAAGGTAATTATGTAGTGTTTTTTTTTATTGTAAACAATATGTGGTCGTTTGTTCTTGTGGCCCTAAGTCATAAATACTTACATCGATTAATTGCAGCGATCACACTCGCAATTTATCGAAGAAAGGTTGACAGAAACAATATATAAAATATGTAACAAAGAACCTTTTATTTAAGTTACATAACTGGTATTTTATGTCAATAAAACGTTTAACGGTAAGTTTTTAGTATTCATAACATTAAATATTGCTATTATTACGTCATTTTATTTTTATAACTTTATTTACATTCATGAGATTTTCTCAAAATCCAAAACATAAAAAATAACATTAAAGTTTTATCTGTTCGTTTCGTTCTTCGCTTTCGTTGTTTATTTTATAAAAGTTACTTGAATTACGATCATGTGTGACCATCTTCTCGGAAAATTTAGGCTTAATTCATTATAACTTTGACTTAAAACGTCTAAGCATCAATTAAATTACTCTTCTAAATTAGACTATCCATATATCTCATCTCACAGAACTCGAAAAAGTTGCCATTAAAAAAAAAAGAAAATCGTAGCAGTTCATAAAAACAACTTACATATTTGTATTTAATCTATAGAAACATACAGTCAATTTCTATTAAATGCTCTGGTATCTATATTGTTGCCTACCAAAAACACTTAAAAAAACCTTTAATCTCTTAATAATAATAATTAATTAGTTGGACAATCAGCAACACCCTGTAGACGCACGCACACAAGCGCTGCTTCTCCCAACTGATCTGCTCATAATAAAATGTGGCTTTTTTATCATGTATTTACTTTTTTCTATGTACTACCTTAATCTGTATGTATGTATGGTACATAGCGTTCATGTATTATTATCATTTCGAACGGTGTTGTTGTCTGTCTGTGATTTATCGGTTATAACGATATTGTGGTGTCAGGCAAGTATACTAACTAGTATGGGAGGATTAGTAGCTTAAACATACAAGGTATTGGCTGAAAGAATGGCCTAGGAAAATGGTTTCCTTTGGGCGTTTTCATGGCAGACTTTGTTTCAATTCTTGTAAGAAATGTGTATGTGTAAACTATGGCATAGATAGGGAATTATTTCAATTATTTTTGATGCATTCATGTATCTGCTAAGTGCATCTTCAAAAGTTCATCTTTATCAGCGACCTACCATCGGCTGAGATAATTATTAAAAAAAAATCGTACTTAGTTCAGTTAAGATTTTTCAGAATAAAAATATTTTTTTCAGTCTTAATTTTCCATTACAGGCTATGTGTTTTTCTTCTCTTCAGATTGTGTGTGTACATATATCTTTTATATTATTACTAGTGATCCCGGTGAACTTCTTACCGCCTCAGAATCAAGTTTTGCCGTGTTTTGTTTTTGTCATGTATCGATATGGTATTCGAAAATGATTTTTGTATCTACGTATACTTTTCCCTAGATTTTCCCAATGTTTTAGTAGTTATTCTGCTATTCGGGGAAAAGACAAATCCAACGAATCAAAGAACTTCAAAATCGGTCTGGCCGTTCTTGAGTCATAAATGGTTTAACTAACCCGACTTTGTTTTATATATATCGATAATGATTTTATTTTTCACACGTCTTTTTTCTTGTTTTAATTTGAAGAAAATCCTCAAAAAACTTGACAGGTGAATCCGTAAGCTCAACAGTATCACAAGTACTCGTAAAAAAGTTTTTTGTCCGTACTTTTTAACTTAATGCAGCCCTCATTATAAATTTATGTTCATTTGCGGCGGCTCTTTGTCGGCAACCTGTGTTTGCTCAGTGACCGATAGGCCGATAATTTGGGGCTGATTGAAAATGTACTGGTTTTTAAACTGTTTTGCTAGGTAGATAGTCAGTTAGGTGGGTTTGGAAAATGGGTACTCAATTGCTATATATATATCCCTCAGTTATCAAAATTACTTATAGCATAAGTGCAAAATTAATAAGTGATGTGGCTGTACTTCCATACTGCAATAAAATCAAAGATTCTTTAACAAGTCTGAAGAATCAGTACCTGAGATACTCCTGTAAAGGCCCTGCGTCCTCCTGTAAAGGCTTTAGTGAAGTGATCACGAGGTGAGCTGTTAATCCATATAATCAAGATGTGACGTGATCACGAAGTGAGCTTCATTCCATCTTGATTGTATGGATTGACATGTTTATGGAATCGACAGGCTGTACATGTGCCTTTTTTGTGTTAAACCGACCATTGCAGCATCTCATGCAGGAAAAACAACTTTCCAGTTGAAAATGAAATATTGTCACCGTTGTGGTTAAAGACAATGTATTTTAAAGAAGAAAACTATGGAAATGTTTTCACAAATATATTATTTTACCAAAATTTAGGCAACCTAAACAAATGCCTTCCATCACAGCCGATTGACAGGGGACAAAGGTAGAAAAAAACGTGATACCATCTCTTAAAAGTTGATATGCGACAAGACAAGATACCGAAATATAAAAAAAACGGAGGAGGAGGTTCTTAATACAGTTGTGTTTTTTTAATATTTACTACCTCATAACTCCGTCATTTATGAACCTATTTGAAAAAATAGTTTTCATGGGATTCCGTTTGGTCCCATAAATTTTTTATCAAAATCGGTTCAGTAATTTGATTTAAAATCAAAATAGCTGGAGGAAATAGAAAATATATCATCCAAGTAGACGAAATTGTTTTGCTTTCCTGTGACTTTCCAGTGGTGTTGTTAGGTGAAGGGGTACCACTAAGAAGTGTAAAATATCTAATAAACCTTTTTACAAAACAAGACAACTGACGTCCAAATAAAAAAAAGATTTTTTTTACACAGAACCAAAAAAAACACATTATAACAATATTAATTTAATAGCTGCGACAGTTTTTCTAATTAATGTTACTATTTTCTTAAGATTAAATTTGAAAAACGTTGTATTTGTTCCAATAAACATTATTAACATTAAGTCTGAGTCGATTAACGAAAACAAATTGTTTTCACTTCGAAATAGATCAACCAATGTTTTGAAACCCAACCCGCCACACCTGCTCAAAGTCCAAGACACGTGGTTCACCTCACCGCCAGTTTCACGGCATTTAGGGCTTACTTATTAATGTGTTGGCTCCCCTTTAGTTCCCTTGTCTGATTACTGTTGGCATTTACAATTGAAACGATCGTATCGTTCTTAGTTTAAGAAACGAAAGAACAGTTTTGTTTTCCGTCGGTAGTTTTTTTTAGCTGAAGAGACTTTAATATAAAACCCAAGTTCATTTTTTATTTGGGATTTACTTTAACCACTATATATGTACATTTTGAATGTCAAAAATTACATACGTTTTAACTGGAAAAAAAGAATTGGTGCATCAAGCTTCCCAAAAATACTGTTGTGTTTTAAGTTACAAGAATATGAATGACTTAGAACTTAAAGGATATCCATATGTGCCCCTAATTCCCTTATTTTGAAACGGTGCTGCTGAACAGTTGGTCCTAGGTTCCATTCCCGTATCAAGCACATTTTTTTTGGTTCTTTCATCTGGAATATATTAATAGTAAGCCGAAGACTACATTTGAGTCATTTTTTTTAATTTTATTTTAAATTGGTTTGCTCTTGACTCTAGTCTATGGTTTTTGATAGTTTTTGCACATGGTAGCATTAACTGGTTAATTAGGTAGTGAATAAATTGTTTATTTTTTAATTTTATTTGAGATGGATTTGCGCTTGACTCTAGTCTAGGTCATAAATGACAGAGACAAAGTCGACGATGGAGCGAGCTTACCCAGAAGATGCCTGTTCACTCTAATTTTGAAGAGATTAGGGTTGTATGCGTTCGGAAACACAGACGCAGGCAGAGAGTTCCACTTTGCTGTGCTCATTATAAAAGACGTTTGGAAACGTTTAGTGCGAATTGGTGGAATAGCAACGAGGTAGGGATGGTAACTTGAAATGTGAGTATTCTATTTGCACACCTTGGTCTAACCCTTTAGAGTGTACAAGCGTCAAGCGCGATGTTACTATGATGTGACTCATATCGTAGGAGCGTCATGATATCTTACTATTTTAAAGCAGTAACTGAATCCGTCTTTCCTAAAATACAAATTGTAAGACTGAAGAAGAGTTTGTTTGCGACAATCCATCTTTCTGCCTGACCATTTCTCAACTATGTTGGGGCCGGCTACGTCTATAGTCGGTACCAGATTAACTTGCAATAAAGTTCATTGAACTTTTCCTAATATCCCATCGTAGATACCTGAACAATAAATTATGAACCGTTTTTCATTACTAGAGAACGTAAAGGAACACGGTAGAAGTAGAATTCAGAACAGTTTATGTCTTTATATCAGTTTTTGAAATTAAGAAAGTCAATGTATGTGGGTCAATGACCGTTATTGCACATTTAGCTGGCGCCTACCATAGCCGAATGATTTTTTGTTTCTGACTATCCGTAACGAATGTCAAAGATCTTCAAAAGCCAGCCGGACTAACCAACGTGCGTGCGTTTAGAGGCTCGGAGGAATCTCGTTATGTTATGAATGATCACTCATCTACGGACCAACCTCGACGACCGCATACATGGCTTATATGGTGTACATAATAAAGAGTATTCTATTCTATTCTAACCACGAACTCCTTCCTCTAAGTATGACGCATACCATACAAATAATTATTAATATGTTATATCTAGCCCGAACTGTCCCACGGCTGGGCAAATGCCTCCATCCATTCTTTCTACCGTTCCCGGTTCTGTGCCTCTTCTTGCCAATTCTCAAGGAAGACATTAAAATCGTCCCGCCATCTCCTTCGTGGTCAGCCGCCGATTTCAGGGCACCAATTTTGTGTTTTGTGAGCCGACCAGATGCATGGCATGCAGGCATGCAGCAGACATGTCCAGCCCAGTCCCATTTAAGTATTTAAATCGAGTAAAAAAGTAAAACTATCTCAAAAATTTAACCCATTTACGAAAACACAAATACCGTTGCCCTCACTAATCTGCGCTGACATGCCATCCCGAAACTATGCACTGACAGACCTCAAAACCTTTTCAACCCCAATCAAAGCGACACTACACGGCTTTTTGACACTCGCCAAAAAACCAGCAAATAGAATTCTGCGTCAAAACAATGAACATACTAACAGAGTGGCTGTATAAAACACATGTATACAATTCGCTAGCCCCGGACGCTCGTCCGAAAAATCCTTTGGAAAAAATACAAAAAAAATCCTGTCGGGAGTGAATTTTAGATCGCAGGGTAGGGGCCCGTAGATTTGGTTTCTTTTCGTTTCGTTTTTGAAGTCTGTTTGAGTGTAAAGGACTAGGATAGGCGGACTTAGGGGCTAAATGTAGGGAGGGACTTTTGTTGTTGTGATGAGCAAAATTTTTTGTCAAGTACAATTAGGTATTATGTCTTAAAACACAAATATAGACGAATTATCAGAAAAATTGAGTATTTAATTGTTACAATTTTATAATTCATAATATTTGCCCCACGGTTATTTCAACGCAGTAGTGACGAAGCGACTAAATCGTAGAAATAATTTCTAAGGTGGGGTTGCAATATATTGCAATGCCTGTGCTACAATACAAAGTGTAGTCTTTTGAAAAACCGGCCTTGTGATTTGTGGGTGACTGATATAAAAAGAAAAAGGATTTCTGACAACTCTTATAGAGAATAAACTTCTATAAGTATGTTTCTTTTTCATTAATAAACGAGGAAAAGTTCAGAAGTATTATGATGACCACATTAAGTTATACGTTGCAAATTTTCTTTATGTAGAACAATCATTCTATCCCCTTCCCTGCGTTTTCTCTCTCATGAAATCAAAATGATAACTTGTTTCATTCCTTTTATGAAAAGTCAAAGGGCTAAGCTCGTCTTCCCTCCACAAAAAAGATTCCACCCCCTAAAACGGAACCCAAAATACAAAAAGTGGACGGCGCGCGGGCACACCGAATATAGAACTTTCTCTCTCGACGGGTAGATGGCATTTTTTCCGTTTTTTCACGCGTTCCCGATAGAAATAGTGACGTTTTTTTTTCGTGGACCACTCTCACTTTCAGTAGTGGCTCGTAAAAAGCAAATAAAGATCGGTAAAAACTCGTTTGTGGGTATTTTTTTGCGTGAACTACTTTTTCAGGGTTATTCATTATATTCTCGCGGCTTTTTTTTTCGTCTATTTTTCATTTCATAGTGGTATTTTTACGGGAGCTTCGGTAAGCGGATTTTGTTTTTTTTGAACACGCTGTTTGATGGGCAATGTATGTGTTTGTAGCGGTTTAGATTTCAATATAAAAAAGTTTCTTTTTTAGTTTTGATCGCTCCATTTGGCATTTATTGTTGGGCATTCAAATGTAAAGTGAGGCAATGAAAATTATATTTACATTGCCTGTGATTCATAAAAGATTTATCTAGCATTTTTAGTATATTTGTAGCAGTAAATCCGGAAAGAGTAATCGTGAGATTTTTTGTAAAATGAGGAATAATGTTTTCTTTTGCTTGTATATGGAGTAAGACAGTCATATGAATCGTTAGCTTACTAATAACTTGCCAAATTAGTTTACACTGCAACAATATACACCGAATCAGTTGATCTGGTGATTCACGAGGGAGATCTATGTCTAGCAGTGGACTTCTTGATGATGATAATACGAAAGAAAAGAATTTAAAAATATATTTTTATGATACGTTCTCTCACTGCTAAGGATCGCGACCACATACGACGCGTCTCCAAGTCATGCGGTCTTCTATAGTGTGCACCACTCTGTAATGCTGCCTTCATCAGCCTTCTTTATTGCGTCGGTCCATCTTGCCGGTGATCTGCCTTGAGCACGTTTTCCTTCGACCCAACCCATATCATGAGCCTTTAAAGACCATGCTGCGTTGAACGCATAATATGTTTGAAATGGCTGACGGCATTTGAAATTCTAATATTCTACAGTCGAATGACATTTTAAACGTCACTATATATTATAAAACAAAGTCCTCCGCTGTCTCTGTCTGTCTGTTCGTGATAAACTCAAAAACTACTACACTGATTATCATGCGGTTTTCACCAATGATTCATGGGGCAGGCTTAGGTGTATAATTCGTAACGAAATTCCTATGGGAACGGGAAAAATGGGATATGTACATACGAAGTTATGGGCAAAATCTAGTTGTTAATATAATACAACTTAGGTCTCTTCTTGCTCTCAAAAAGATAAAGTATATGTAGACAAAGTTACAAGTATTTTATCGGCTTTATACACCGCGTCAAGTTGACTTGGTCTACTTTAAGTTACAACTTAATTTAATAAACTTGTGTGTGGTGGAGTATGTATTTTTTATTACTTATAACATATTTAGCGAGGAGACTGTAAAGTTTTGTTTTTAACTATGTTTGATCATAACATACTGGCTTTTGGTCGTGTCTTTGCTCGCGTTTGTGTATATTTTCGCAATAAGGGAGTCTATAGCTTTTTCTATGGTTTTATTTATTTCTGTTCTTGCAAACATTTTAATTGAATTCATCAATATCGGTTCAGCAGGCAATAGAAAAACACACTTTATTGCATTTGTAATAATAGTAAGGTTCTATTGGTATATTTTAGGGTTTAAATCAAACCTTAAATAGACCAAACCTTACCAAAAGATTGAGTAGTAACCCAGATTTCAGAATAGCGCATTTTTGTTCCTAATGAATTGACTTTTATGTGATTTTATTTATGGATTTTTTTCCGTCGTTTACAGTACGATTCTAGACTAGATCCTGACATCTTTTTTTCCTTGTTAATCGTGATTTAAGTTAAGTTAAAAAGTTGGTGAAAACGTAACTAGCGAAAACTGTTATTTAGATTGTTTTATGTTTAAAAAAGTCAACATCACAATGTCTTCAAAAGTTTGCCAAGCTTAGCTTATCGATCAAAAACTTCCCATTTCCTGCCCCCCTTTAGAACTAGCCCCCCATAAAATTACCCATGAAAATCTTTACAATCTCGTCATCAATTTTACAATCAAAATAACGACATATTTTAACGCACGGGCATCAAACCCTGGACCGCGCCCTGCACTAAAACGTCACTACCCTTTAAACATTTTGATCTTTACAAGCGACTGCTGGGTTTTTATTGGACTAGTTTACATCGCGAGTCTGTTTCAAGTGACTTTATAATTTATTGCTAGCTGCAGCTGGCTGCTCCGCTCGCATGGTGTTGGTACTTCCGACTTATAAATTTTAGCCTATGTGTTTTCTGATGTAAAAGCTATATGACTGAAGTTTCATTAAAATCCGTTCAGTAGGGTATTTCGTGAAAAAGTAACAATTATCCATTCATCCTCATGTACATATGTATATTAACTAGGACTCCTGAATAAACTTAAATCTCAGTTTTTTATATGATCATTGTACAAATCCTTTTGCCAGAGACAAAATTATGTGCTCTCTTACAATTTAAAATGATACCAATTTCAAGTAAAGCATAAAATTAGAAAACAGTTTTCAACATACCTAAATACCCAGTATTCTGAATAAACGACTCAATAAATACGCTTGCATTACAAGTAGGTTCTTATTAAGAATGCAACAACTGTTGGCCAAACTCACGACATTCTCACAGCCAGATCGATCAAAACCTAAGTTCTGTTAAGACTTTAAACCTAACCACAAAGTACAACAAACAATAATTCATTTAACAAAAACACTCATTATCAAAATCCATCCGTAAACTGATAAAACTGCTGAACTCAACAAATGCCAAAGTTATAACTAAAAACAGAAACGTATCTACAACATTTAGGTTAAAATATAAGGATCTTGCATAAGAAAACGTGGGGGTAGCCCCCCTGTATCTCCGTTTTTAGTATTTTAGTAAGTTCGGGGGAATTACCGCCCGTGGGGTGGGCCCCTAGGGGTGGCAAGATGTTGATGCTCCTTAGTTTTATATTACTGCTGTACTTTATTACTTATTTGTGTTAGTGTTTTATTCGTTTGGCGTGTGAGTGAGGGGGCCCGGGCCCCAGGCGCGGGGCCCGCGGGCGACGTGCCGCGCTTAGTTGCTTCTTCTATGCAGATGCGGGTTTTATGTAACTTGTAATTTTTTTATTAGTAGTTATGATTGTTGAGTTTTCGTGTGTTTTGGTTTTGAGGCTGTTTCTTGGGTATTTTTTGGTGGATGAACTTGTTTTGTTGTATATCTAGATCCGTTACAGTTAGGTGATTGATCTACTTTAAGTTGAAACCCGGAAGTGAAGTCTTTAGGTCTTTAATAGAGCTTGCTTTGTCGTCAGTTAGGTTGAAGGCAAAAAGTGTCATGTATCTAAATTTAACATGGGTTATCCTGCCTTTTATATAGATATGCTTATGGGACGCTGCTTCTTAGGAGATAATACTAGGCAATGCAGTGGCTCTTCCTCGGAGTGAATTTTTGACAAAGAAGAAAATACAATTACAACTATTAAAAGTTGAAAAAAAATATACCTTAATGAACAAAATCTTACAATATTTAATTTTTAATTTATTTCACGTGATGGAAAGCGATAAAGTGGTCGATGATGAATCACGCTTGCTTAGAAGTTCCCTTCTCACTGACTTGACTTAAAGACGCCCAGGTTAGGTTTAAAGAATTTAGCCCCAGGCATACTGACCCCAGGTTAACTACTGAATGTTTCCACTGCAAAACGTCATTCCTCTTCACAATATAAGGGTAGACAGAAACCAATATGTGTGTACAAGTTAACATAACATGTGATACTTAACTGAAGCAATAACTTACAAGTTCCAATTTGTAAGTTTACCCTCACGCTACCCTTTTTGCGTTTTCTATCGTGTAAGGGTGAACTGATAACATGTGATATGTGTGTTTTTGTATTGATAGAAATTGGGTTGATATGTTAACAAGAAAGGTTTTAGTAAAAGTGGTTTAATTATTGTAGTTTGATATTGGTGGTTAAAATACTTTCTAAGCAAGTTGATATGAATGTATTACTTTTTTAGGGTTCCATACTCGAATGGTAACCAACGGAACCCTATTGCTAAGCCTCCGCTGTCCGTCTGTCTGTCTGTCAGCGGGCTGTATCTCAAGAACCGTAATAGTTAGACATATAAAATTTTACCGAGTGTGTATTTCTAGTGCCGCTATAACAACTAATATAAAAATTAAATTAATTTAAAAAAAATAAGGGGGCTCGCAAACGTGTTTTTGTTTTTCGGTTTATGGTACGGAACCCTACGTGTGAGACTCCGACTAGGAAAGTGATATTTTATCAATATTATTAGTTTTCTTACCAAGTGTCAAGCTGTTTGTCTGTGTTTTGTTTTCTGGGTCAAAGGTTTATACAGAAATATATTGCAGAGTTTGACGTCAAAAGTTGCTCGTTCACATAGCAGGATATCCAAGTAAAGTAGAAGTTAACACGGTCACTCAGGATCTGTTCTAGAGCTCTGACTGGGTCACAATTGAGAGGTCTTCATTTCACTACAGAAATATATCTGTTAGATATTAGTTTGTATAACTAAATACTCCTGCATATTCTGATATCATTACTTATAATGAAAACAAATGAAACTCAAGATTGTATATTACAACATATAATATTCATGATGGGAACAACGTCACGTACTCCGTACATTTTAAACATCCCTCACAGCCTCTCACCGTAACACCCTAAAAATTCTGCACATTAACAACATACACACACACATAATATAGTATATGCAAAGCAGGAAACGACGCACATCAAAAACTCTAATCAAAGCACCCCCTAGGAAACTTTCTTGGGGGTGTTCGGGGGTGGAAGACATCAATATTCTTAGTTGAATATAATCAATTCTGAGAGAAAGAAACAGTCTCCGTATTGATAAATGAGAGCACCCTTCATATTTCCGCATCCCCACCCCCTGGGGGTTGTTTTAAACCCCCCTGGGGGGACATCTTAGGAACGTGCAAGATAGTAAAGGCTAGGGTTGTCGATGCTAATGAACTTTGCATTTGTTAGATGTTTTTCGTAGATTCGTGGGGGAATAATCAATAGCGGAGTTTTTGGCGAAAATTATTTTTTTTTTAATGTTTAGGTTACTTAATGCTTTGCTAGTAGGTTAGAATGAGTATACAGTTAATAAATACGAAGTTAAGTAGATTTTATTTTATTATTGCAATTAATACAATTCTAAAATTTTTTTTTTTGACTTATTACTCATTCATAAGGCTATTTCAAAACAAAGTACTAGGCTTTTATTTCACTTCTAAAATTTACAATTTAATATGTCATAACTTTTTTTTTTTAAATATCTTTAATCCACGACCCATTATTCTCTACTTAAATCTTAAAATCTCGTCTATTAATACCACTATCCACCACAACATTACCAAAACATAATCCACGATCTTATAAAAAACTTAGAAAATTAAAACAAAGAAAATAATGAATAAATCTAATCAATTAGAATAATTCCGTCGCAGCCCTGCTACGCTTGTAGCGAGGCCTACGACTCGTAGCCTCGTAGCGGCCACGGCTACGGCGTAGGCGCTAGTGGCGCCCCCCCTCTTACACAACTTTTTACTAAGAACCACGAGAAATGAGTGGATAAAACATAGGTAGCTTCACTTTACTTTTGATAATTATTATTTTGTTTTGGGTATTATTATTTATTGTTTCAGTAATAGTACTTTGTTTTGTGGGTTATTTGATATTGGTGTAGCAAGCCTTTGCTGTTAAGTAAAGTTACTATTACCTGTGCTTAAGAAAACCTTTTTTTCATGATATGTTAGAAATTACTCCCAGATTTATTTTAAAAAATACGAAAATGAAATACATTCATACGAATGCAGAACCTCCTCATTCAAAAACATAAATTATAGACGTTTTTGTCGTCTGAAAAACACGTCGTTCACAACAAAAATACCTTTAATTTGTATCATGCTAATAAATTATAAATGCTTTTGTTATTAGCAAATAACGTTCGACTCACTTACAAATATATAAACTACGTATTATTATGTAAAAATTCAAAATCCAAAGTACCATTGTAAATGGTTTCATTTAATAATTTAACGAGTTAACTAAAATAACCACTTCGGATATGACATTATGTACTTAATGAATTGTTAAAGTCATACGATAATGTTAAAGTCATGTTATGTGTTAAACCATTCTAATTTATTTATGTACACGCAATATACTTACTGAAAAATAGAACATTTTAAATTTTATACAGAGATAAGAGCAAACGGTACTGCTAATTTCATTAGTAATTTCTTCCAGCAAACCTGAGACCTGAGATTCTTTTAACAATATAAAATATTTAGATCACTGACAGCTAAAATACTTAACAATAATTGAAATAGTAAGAAGCGAAATAAATCAAATCGTTTTATATTGTTTTGTAGCCTAATTCGTGTTCCACTGCAGGGCAAAAGTGTTAATTAATCTTATTTAAAGTTACACCAAAAATATTCTAAACCACAATACGTAACTAAAACACGAAAACCGATTCCGTAGTTGAGTTTCAAATCCTTAAGAAAATAAAACTACTAATGAATCATTACTTATTAACTTCTTCACTAAATATAAACACCAATGTACAAAATTCACCCAACACTTCTAGCGCACAATCCACTAAAAACGACCAAAAATCTTACATCAGCCAGTAATCAAACCCTGGCCCCTGATCCTGCTACCCACTGCGCCACAGTGGCCTCAGCCTGCTCTTATTTTAAACAAGTACGCCTTTATAATACATCCAGTTTCGCGACTAAATATCAGCGAGTGTAGCGGTGTACGCCGACCGAACAAACTTGAGACTTCTAAGGAACTAATCTGTTTTATTATATTTTTTTTTTAGTGGAGGAACATCTGAAATGTCGTTTCCGTCACCGGAAAATTGCAGACTCCGTAAGATTGTTAAATCTTGATTAGACAATAATTTCTCGATATATTTTGAAAAAATCGTTTTGTAAACAATAAATCCCATCCAAATTCAATAGTTTCCAATATACCTATCCGGGTTTTATTTAGAAAAAATAGTCTAAAATTTTACGCGCTATTTTACAATCTTACGGTGTTTACCATTTTCTGGTGACATTTATAAACTTTATGAGATCGTAATTTGAACTCACAATGTAGGAATCTTAATTTTATGAGGAAACTTAATTTTAAATCAATAACATTCTGTGCAGCAAAATGTCACAATGCCCGTGCTGAAAACTTTACTTTTTTACAAAAAAAAAGAGACAATTGCTCTCTCAAAGGTTTCTTTAATTGACAATACTTACTAATTACTTTTAAAATGATGTTTTTTTAGTAAAATATTTATATTACCGTACAGTACATAATCGTACAGAAAATCATCCCAATTTTTTTTAGGTTAATTCTTCTCTTTGCTGTCAAGGATTTAAAATAATGCTGTCATTGTTTCTTTTAGAAGATAAAGCCATGTACGTTCATGCAGTGATAGAGATGTGTGTAGAAAAGGTGGATAAAGAAGAGTATTTTATGATACAGCACCTTATTGCACGTAAAAGTAGCTACTGAGACTAAAGGTGGCTTAAGAAGAAACGTTTCAGTCATAAAATACCATATTTACATGCAACTATTGCCAATTATGAAGTACCAAGACGTCTCAGTCGCAGTACTTCCGCGTACCGTATTTACAAGTATTGTAAGTATAGAATTATATATTTTATAACGCCACCCCACCGCCCGCCACCCCCGGCCCGCGAGAACTAAGTCTTCGCGCATCTTTCTATCCCCACCTTTTTGCTTCTTTTAAAACCACCCTTCGTGTGCACCCCTTCCCCTATTTCGACTAATTTGGGGGTACAACTGAAGAATTATTTCTTGCCGATGCATGTTCAACTGAAAACCACCTCTCAGATCAAGAAATTAAGGTCTGAATTTGAGTAGAGGCCCTGTAAAGTCTTTGGACTGTATCTTTTCACTTCGAAAACTAATTCCGAATTAGAAGACGGAAGCAAGTGCTCGGTGAGTGCAAGCAAATATATGTTCTAAATAGTGGCAATGAGGGTTTTGTATCCGTTGCATGGTGGTGTAAAATTAGAACGGTTTCGTCAAAAATATGAAATTAAAATCTTATACTAGCGAAAGAAGTTTTAGCATCTTTGTTTTAGAGTGAGAGGGGAGAGGTGCATTAGTCCTGCTCGCACAGGGGGTGCAGGGAGGCAAGAGATGGGTAGTTTGGAGTAAAAAGCTGCTTTCTTGATCAATGCGCCTCGCATTCGGTATTAATCATAACCGGGGTATTTTCGTCTATGTCCCGGAGAGGGGGCTGTAGAAGGGGGGTAGAAGGAATCGAGAAATCGTATTCTAAATGAAAATACGGTTCTTCCTGTTTACATTTTGTAATAAATTGTTTTACTCACTGTGTTTGTGTGACGTGCCAGCGTTGTATTTATTATTTAGGCCTCCGGGATTACTCTGCTGTACTCTGTTTCATTGACCGACGTTTTTGATCTTACTTTACTAAGAGCATACGTAATACTATGCTTGTAAGGAAAAGTCTAGAAGCACAGTTTTCATCTACACGACAAACGGGTAACATACGTGATATTTCTAATGACACACATGATCTGCATTCAAAAATATATAATCACCAACACCAAGAACAAAAAAAATTACCCACATTCATTGAATACACACGAACGAAACGTACCCATAAAATAATTCTATTACTTTTCTACTTATCACATATTCTCTAATCATATATTCTTTCTCTATAAACCATTCTAAGAAATACTTAATTCAGAAAATATAATTGTACACTTGAACCAGCTATTTCATACAAGAGCGCTCATAGAATAATAAGTAAAAGGTTCTTTGAACGGGAGCGCCTATAAAAATTGTTATAGCAATGCGCTCGAATGAACTTCCTTGCTATGCCGCAATTTTTAGGCGCATCGGTATTACGACTTAGCGCGCGCTACATCGGGAAGTCCAACGTCATCAACTCGGTCGACTTGTAGTATTGATTTCATTGCCGCTTTACTTATATATCGCATTAATTAGTTAAGATATTAATCGTCGATGTATGCTACAGTAAAGTAATAAATGTTAGGCGCTTCTCTGCAAATAAACTGGTGAATCTATTTGAAATTTTTTGTTACGATTCGCCAGTTATTAGTTAGTAGTTAACTTTGTTAAATTTTTACGCCGAAAATTATTTTCAGCGTTTTTTATTTGCCAGCTTAATAAAAGAGGAATGTTTGCCGAGATCTATTCGGAAATAAAATAAAAACTGTTTCCAGTTGAACGAGATTTTAGCTATTTTAGTTTAGTAAAAACATTGTTGGTGTTACTTGCTAATATTTTTTAATTGGATGCAGTTATGAAGTTATGCCGCTAAAAGGCTGTTCAATTTGGGATTTGTTTTCTATATTTTGAATACGAATACGTTGTTTCAATAATTGGAGATAATTTTTTTTTCTACTTTACATTTTTGACGGCAATATGACTGTAAGGTGATGTATGGACGCACAATTTGTAAAATCTTATCGCAGCTGGCTACTGACATCCTACAGTAAAAATATCAGGATGGTCTCTTAAGCTTTGATACTTTTTATGAAAGAAACCTTTTTCAAATCTACGCCCAGTTAGATGCGCATTGAAGATATCATCTATGCTTCTCAATGATAACTCTGCTTCAATACGAACAAAGAAACGTAAGTACCACCTAAACTATTAGTAAGTCAAAGAAACCGGAACTAACCAACAACCATCGGTAACTTAAAGGAACCGGTACTTATGAAATATTCACCGTAAGGACACGTTTTTCATTTTCCTGTGAACTTAAAAGAAAGGTTCAGAATCTAAACCCACGCGGTGTCGTTAGGAACAGCGTGATAACCTTGAATGAGTGCCTACAAACCTTGGAGGGGTAGTGACCTGACGTTGGAAATATATTCTAGGCTGAGTTTTATTTATATTTAGACGGTTTATTATTTAAAGGGTAATCAGAAGTGAAGGTTTTAACGTTGGGAGTGTTTTTTAATGTTTTTAGAGAAGTAATGTGGGTTTTTAAAATGTGATGGTTACTTATATTGCACGTGTTTTGGCCTATGTAAAGATTTCAGGAAGTTCAAAACCAGGAAAGCCATTCAAGCAAAGTATATTGATTTTGATATTTGATCTTTACAAGCTACATTTGTGTTAAAATTAATTGAGAAAATATTAAAACCAATATTTCTATGTTTGTGTTAATGACAAAAGTAACTTGTAACCTTATTTTTGGTCTTTGTGCCGTACAAAAAGATCTTCCAGCCGTTTCAATATAATTTTCAGCTCGATACTTCAACTTACCGACGAACATTTTAACTATTTTACCTAAGTGTAATCTATAACATCAACAAACAACTCGGGAATCTTACCTTTCAAAGTAACATTTCGCTCACTTCCTCTACAATCCCCTTTCCTTCGGACTATCACTTACAATTCTGCCTACCCCCATGACAAGCAATACTTGTTGCTTACAAGTGTCAGTCACAGAACACATGTCAGAAATATCGTGTCACTACACCCGAACGAAACGCTCCTATAAAAATCTTCCGGAAAAATATTATACCCACTAAACTTCACACACTCGATCTTAAACCTTACCTCCTAAGTTTAAGGTCGGTTTTAGATCCAGAAGTATGTAAAAGAAACTATTTCTGCCTTATTTGCTTACTCAACGTCGTAATAATAATGTGTTTTCATGTATTTTTGCGGCATTTTATTTGGATTGGCTGTAGTGCGTTTGCGGTATGAATTCTTGATTTTTTTATGTTTCTTTTTACTTGCATTTTGTAGCTTTGTCTTGTACTTAAAGAAATACGTATGTTCAGTTTTATTATAAGAAGGAAATAAAAATATCGGTTCACCATTTATCAAAACATATTTTTAATCCACAACTAGCGAACTACAATTTTGAATAGAAACCTTCCTCGTTTATCATTCTTTCTGTTAGTGAAACCCGTTTCAAAATTCGTTACGTGATTAAGAAAAAAGCGTACAAACGAACACAGGCAAACCGTGACTTTATTTAACACTGTTTAGAGACCAAATATGTACCAACTCATCATGAGATACGATATTAGTCGAGTTATAATACTATCTGTGAACAGTGAGACAATACACAAAATGTACAAAAAACGTTCAATACAAATAGGTACCTAAATTAATTTAAATTTTCAAATAGTCTCAGGCGTAGATTCAGATTTCAGAGACTCAGCAAGTATATACTACATAAAAATTACATTTCATTATGACTGTCTTCATTGCGCACCTGGCAAGCGTGGCGATTATGGCAAACACCCCGTTTGAGGAGGCAAATGTCCAGCAGTGGACCTCATTCGGCTGATGACTATCTTTTTTTTTTTTTTTAATTTAATATGTGTTTGCTCTTGACTCTAGTCTAGGTCATAGATGACAGAGACAAAGTCGACGATGGAGCGAGCTTACCCAGAAGAAGCCTGTTCACTCTAATTTTGAAGAGATCAGGGTCGTATGCGTTCGGAAACACAGACGCAGGCAGAGATCTTCATTTCTAATCACCCTCATGTAAGTTAGGTAGCCTAAATGCCACATACCATCTCTTTACAATCAAAAACAACTTTAATTTTCCCTCAAACAGCAAACATCAAACTTCGCAGAACTCAAACGTCATAATAGTACCATCCTCCCTCAAGGCACATAAGCCCTAGTCACGTAATCTAATATCTAACACAAAACAAAACACAACACAGAGAGAAAAAAAACCCGAGTATTTTTCATTACCGTAAGCCGAGTGACGCAGCCTCCCAAAAACGTAGCTACTCGTATATTCATTTCCGTTTTGTTAATACCGCATACTTTTAACTGTCTAACTAGGTGGGAGCTGCCCCCTTCCCCCTGCCCAAACCCACTACTTATACAGTAGGCACAACTTTTATAATAGTACGTACTCGGGCGCTTTTTAACGAACACCCTGCAGGGTGGTGCCACCTGCCACGCATACCGAAAAATACGCAAAAGGGGGAGGGTGGCGGCCCTGGTTAGAAGTGAAGTGGCTGTATTTTGCGTATTTTTAAATTATTCCCACATGTGGAACGCTGTTTAGTTTTTTTTTTTTTTGTTGGCGTGCGTGTGACGTTGCCTTTATTTCGAGTGATGACTGAGCTTGCGATGTCTAAGTAGATGTTCTTTGGATGTACCTAATTATATTGTATTATGTAATAGAAGGTAATGTGTGATTGTTGTATGACGTGCCACTCCCTTTTTTTCATGTGGGTCGCGAATGAACGGTGCGTCAAATGGCGTTGTGAATTTTTCTTTTTCTGTTCTTATGACACTGACTGTTCGCTAGTTGGTTTGTGAATCGTGGTCATTATGTCGATTTTCCGGTTAGATAGTAATAATAATAAGTGTCATTTATTCTCTCTTTACAAAGCTGACTAACAAGTTAATGTGTACAAAAATGTCTCAGCTGTATTCCACCTTGTAAGAGACTGGTGTACTGTGGTGACTGGTGGTGGTTACAGGTCACCAATAGTGATTAGCAAGTCCTTTGTTTAGTGCTGTACTTTTTTAGATTGAAAGTTAGCTTCACTCGTTTGTATTATTAGTCCCATGGCTAATTTGTTTCGAAGAGAGCTAAATATAATTTTGTTATTTCGTATTTTTTATTACTAATACGTTTATTTCATATGGTTTTTGTATAACTTTTCTTTTCCAACCAAAGTAAGTCAATCAAGAGTTTACAATCACTTTATTACGTCATAACAATATAAACCTACTTACATGTCACACCAAAACTTGAATAAGTTACTTTCAGCTTTTTGAAAAAAATTAAACGTGCGTCCAAAGACTTCCTACTTCAACCAAGTTCTAAAAGAGTATAATGCCATATAATAATCATACATACAATGACGCACATAAGTAGCTAATTATATTAATCTCTCAGGACAAGTACTTACGTTGGTTGAACAGAGTAGGTTCAAAGGAATGTAATATACTGGATTATTCTCGCGGCTTCATTATTTCCAACTCCACAAAAAACACGCATTTTTTGAGCTAAAAATAAACGTATGACACAGTGCTATAGTATAGCTGTCTAATTCCACTAACTACCCACGTTTATTTTTCTTCCTTCTCTGTCAAATCCATCCCAAGGTTGTCTATGAAAGATCACTTTAGAGATAAGACCGTCCATTGTTACACCCTACTATTTATGAAGCTCGTATTATAATCTATTACGGTGTTCAATAGAGAATATTTATTTATATTCTAATCTATCCATCTAGAGTCACTAATATTTTAATTTCAAACTGTAAATTTGACGTTCAATAGTGCCTTTTAATGGTCTAGTTGTTTTGACTTTAACTTTATCAATGAAATTATTTTTGTAATCGATTTAGTACTTCCAGAGATGTCCTTTGCAAACAAACGAATCATTTCACATATTTATAATACTGGTTTAGACAAAGATTGAATAAAGCTTCATTTAAAAGTACCTTGCTTAGTCAGGATACCATGATCAATGACTCATTGTCCATGTTAATAGGCCATTTTGAACACTGCCCTTAGATAAACCCTAAAATGAGCAGTTAAAATTAAATATGATATAAATTTCTGGCAAGTCATGATGTTACAAGTCAATGTCTCAAAAGTTTTTAGAATTTTCTTGCGAACGCATGAGACAAGTTTACTAAAACGAAAAGGATTTAATAGCTTAAAAGCTATTTTGTTGTTTTTTTTTTCTTTTTTTGCAACAATTATTTAACATAACAAACCGTTTTTTTTTTTTAAAAGTACCGTTATTTTCCTTGTTGACAGTTCTACCTGACAAACCACAGTGAGATGGTTTTTTTTTAAATAATTTCGCGGTAATAAGCAACTAAGATTGTCCTGCCTTGAGGAGGCCAATTCTAGAACTTAAAAAGTGTTTAAATTCATATCAGCAACAACTAATGTCATAAACTTGTCAAAATGTAGGGAAATAAGAGGTGTTTTTTTACAGTTTGCGGCTACAATGCAAAGCAAACACTCCTTAAAAAAACTTTTTACAATAAAACAACCAACTTCCAAATAAAAAAACACCACAAAGTATAAAATAACTTTAATTTAGGAAGTCGGTGATTTTGATTGTATTTAACACCGACTTCTGCGTGTGTGTTTTTTTTTTTTATTTGGAGGTCGGTTGTATTTTTTTGTAAAGAATTTTTTTATTTTGCACTTTTTAGGGGCACCCCACGCCACAAGTCACAAGAACAAATTACGCAATTTCGTTTACTTCAATGACATATTTTTTCAGCTATTTTGATTTAAAAACTAAACTACTGAACCGATATTTATGACATTTCTATGGGACCAATTGGAAAGTATATTATTTATTTATTTATTTTTAGCCAATTGTGTCCCACTGCAGGGCAAAGGCCTCCCTTTCTTCCTTCCATTCCTCCCGGCTTTGGGCAAGTCTGGACCAATCTGGCCGATAATCTTTTTTTATGTTAAAGTATATCTATACTTTAACATAAAAAAAATCAAATCGGTTTATAAATGGCAGAGTTATGAGTTAATAAACATTAAAAAAAAATACATTTGAATTGAGAACTTCCTCCTTTTTTGAAGTCGCTTAAAAATACGAGAATAACCCCCCAGAACTTATGTTACTGTCTACTCTATCTCAGATCGTTTGCTTAGCAACATAAAGGCTCACAAATAGTGGTAGTTTAAAGCAGCTATTTTCTAAGCGAAATCAAACCCCTTTGCGCACATTTACAATGCAAGAGGGTGAATATCGCTATTGCGAAGTATTAGCTTTGTCCGGGCAAAGAGGGAACCGCCTCTGAACTTTTATTATCTACAGTCATCGGAGATTGTGGACAATAACTTTGGAAATGTATGTTTGTTTGATTTTTCTATAGTAATTTGGGTATTATTTAAATTAAGCAATAAAATAAATATCTAAATATCAATTATCTCGTTGTCTAAATAAAGTTCTGCAGGTTTGATCAAAGAATAAGTAACAGTCAGCATTCAACGTGGCAATGCTGACATATCCCTGCGTTTGCTGTGACTTTCCTGGGTTGGTTATTGCATTCTAAGCAGTTGTAGTAGCAGTTTTTTTAGCAGTTTTTAGAAATTAGATAATTGATTATACCTTGCTACGAGACCTTATGTTTTCACTCCATTTCAGATCATTATTTGCTTCATTTAAACGCCGGAAGAGCAAGCAGGAACTAAACAGTACCCACGTAAATTACAAACGAGTTCTTCTTAAAAAATAAGTATGGTATACATGCTGGTTACAACCGCCCATGAAATAACTAGGTTTGTTTATATTAAATTACCTACATCGTTAATATTCACTAATAATAGTGTCACATTTGGCTCATAAGTCATTAATTGATCATACAATTTATTTCAATTGTGAAAATAACTGTTATTACCGTAAATTGATACATGAAACTAAAAATTGTGTTAGGGACAATTTTTGTGTAAGATTTATTATGATTAGTGTGATTAAATGAAGTGGGAATAAAAAAATAAGGTAATATTTGATAAATGTGACCATTATTCTAAGTCTATATATTTGTTAGGTTGTTTTAAATATGTTTTGTCTCGGAAAATGAGAGGTTTTTGTCGCTATCAGAGCCACAATCAAAGTTATATTCACATCAAAATAAAGAAAAACTATTTGTTTTTACAGAACTGACAGGCACACAAATTATATACTTAAAATCCTTGACTATAGAATTAGTTTACTATTTTAATTACGTTACTGAAGACAAATATTAAGTTTAATATTTTAATTTTAATATTGAAAAAACTATGACGTACTTATTTGCTAGGCAGTCAATTCAAATGATTAATTAAGCAAATAGGAAATAGACTTAATTCCAAGTAGAACAATTTCGTCAACTTTTAATCTAGGTACCATTTCTGTGCCAAATTTCGATTCAATTAGGGAAACACTAATTGTAGCCTTGCTTAACCTAGTGCTTGTGATCGTATTATTATGTAAACTAATTAATTATAACTGTGCATTATCTCAAAAGCCGATTTTTTCACTCATTTTTATTTTCTTACTAAAGAGAACGGCTATGTTATAATTGCTTTATTTTTAAAGAAATCATTGATTTAATGTATTTAAAAATCTTTCAGTCAGCCAGCGGATATTTTCCTCTAAAAAATTTACTTTTAGTATGTACAGCATCCTTCCAGCCATCTCATTACATTACAAAACATTTTACCCATCCAGTCATCACTCAAATCAAACGTATCTCTGGCGCACAGCATCCAAGCACCCTCCCTCTAAACATCCCAAAAAACCGTACATACTAATGACAAAAATTCACGCACACATACTGAAAAAAAGGAATCTAATTCACGCACGCTTACCCCCCTACCCCCCACCTCCGCCCGCCATGAAACGTATATACCCGTATACGCGCAATTTTTGATCAATACTTAAAAATTAACCCAACCTCCCGGTAGTTTTTAAATTTATTCTGCGCATGTCATGCCTTTTAATCAGACCCCTTTGTGCCTACCCCTACGCGTACCTACATAATAATGTGTGTGTGTATATGTGTGTCAATTTCATTCCGTAAACGCGACAATCTATTGGTACTCGCAAAAGTGTGACTAGGTTCTGATTTTCGTACGGTTCTACTTGGTTTTAGAATCGGAGGCGTTCGTTGATAATCGTGTGTGGTCGGCTGCTTATGACGATTTTGTTGTTTGTGATCTTTGGATGAAGATTAGAGATTTTTTTCAGGTTGTCAAAGTATACGTTATGTACCTTTGACTTGTTTGGCAAGTCTTGCTAAGATGTGGTGTATTTCATCTCGACTTTCGTTGCGAAATACGTAATTAAGGTCATAAAACTATAAGAAAACTGAAGCCATAACATCTGGGTTAACATTTCGATTGTTTAGACCGCGTATTCATTCGAGTTATTTCTGTTAATTATTGTGGAAAAAGTGCTAGAAGTTTTCCTTGCATAAAAATTTGTAGCAAAACGAATAGAAAGTTCAACTATTATTTTATTACTTCTGTTTAATTATGTTGTAAGTAGCTTCTACGACTAATGAATATATAGTATATGAAAAAAAAGAAGATAAGAATGTTATAATACCAAATTAAATTAGGCTCTACACTTAACTCCACAGTAAGTAGTCAGAAGTAGAGTACAAACTTATTGATATTTTTTAAATTACTAGTTTTCACAATAACTTACTTGGTTTCTTATTGGAATGTAAGATTACTTAAACCTTATCAGTACTTAGCATCTAATTACGATTATAATACGCTTTATATTGTAAACCATATAAGTTACAGAAAATATAAATGAATGAGGTGTTTGTGTATTATTTTAGAAAATCACGTAAATTGAATGTCGATATTTATGAGATATTTTTTATTAAGTAATAAAACGCCTCTAGCTTTACATAATAAATATATCAGACTATAGAATCACAACAGCTAGTATATAAACAGATTCCATTTTATCTACAAGAAAAAAAACTATGGCCTCATTAATTTTATAAAAAAAAAGTCACGAACATTACTGAGACATAATTTTTCTTTCTAGGAACAAGTAATGTTGCCATTTTAATGAGTGTACATGTTATGTGTCATTTATATTTTGAAATTTCAAAGTAGAACTTTATTTTCGAGACATATTTTTTTTTTACAAGGTAAACTAATTCTTAGCTTATTTATCTTTGTCGTGGTAAGTAAATACCTAACTTGCTAATGAAAATTACAGTAACAAATTATCGTTAAAAAAACCGCTCACGATTAAAAACTAATTTTTTACGGATTAAAATCAACCTGAGAAATTAAACTAATTAAAAAAGGCATATACAATAATATTTTTAGAATTGAGTAACTCGTATCTACCCTCGAAAATAGAATAACAAAGTGGTATTTTTAAACAAGGAAACGTTCAAGGAAAATTTAAAGATATCTTGATAATATTATTACTTCGGCCTTTCTCACCGAATCTGCAGTTATGGAGACATTTCGAAAGAATTACTTTAAGGAAGAACTTGAATTTTTAAGTCTTAATCATCATTAACATGATCAAACTACTATTAAATTATTGTTGGGTTGGTCACATATAATAATTGCAACTAATAATGCTTTATTAAGGAAACTTACTTAATAAACAAAAGTGGTACGGTTTTTTAATTGTATGTAATTTTCCACATCAAGAAAAATATTTAAAAAAAAAATATTGGGGATTTATTATGCTTTACGTGCAATAGGAAGTACGATTTAAAAAAATCTTTATTACATCAACTTATGTAAGTAACAATACCATATTAGGAACTACCTTTTATGCAAAAAATGCCTGTAGTAGGTAGCTATTCTAATTGTCAAATTTATGTACCCTTACTGTTAACGGTACATAAATTTGACAATTTTAAATAGAATATATCTATCTACTTTTTTCATATCCCATTCACGATTTCTTTTAAAGTGACAAAAAATCGACTTCATCAATAATCCTAAAAAGAAATGAATGGTCAAAAAACAGATTTTCTATTTATGACATCCCACAAAAGTGGATGCATATTGCAGCTATATAAGCTGATGATATATTTTGACGCATAGTAACGTTACAGTATCGTTAACGTCAGTGAATTTTGAATATAAAAACCTACAACCCCATAATATTTTGGTTTAATTTAATGCAACATACACTATTTGTTTCATATAAAAATATGAATATAGTTCTCAATTTAAATAATTATTAAGTATGTGAAACCGTTATACTAAAATTTTACGTATGCACGAATGTTTTTGACGTATAGTAACGTTAACGTGCTCGCTTACGTCAACGTTACTATACGTCAAAACATTCTTGCTAAGTATTTTAGACTTAATCTAGTTAAAAACCTTCTTCAACACAAGGAAGTCTGTAATGAAAACAATGAAAAAAATTCAAAACTTTCCTTGACCGAGATATTTGACCTCATTCTTTATTATAGGATAAAAAATTAAGTTCTTTCCTTTTTCTCTTAAAAAGATAAATATTCTTGTCGCTACCCGGTAAACGTTGCGTGGTCACTGACTTTTGCTTCAAGTTTATGAGAACATGTAGGAAATTGATGTTTTCTTTGTTCTTCGAAGATTCCCTTGTTCTGTTAGTGTTAGAAAAGCAAACCGGATTTTTCTGCTGAAACAGTTAATAAATAGATATGAAATCTTTCAAAACAAAGGAAGTATTATATTTGTTGTTAACGTTACTTTTAAAGAGCGTCAATTTTCCCAAAATAACCGCATAACAGTAGTATCTAAATAACGCAGACTGGGATTTGACGATCTGACACCATTTTTCAATAAATTCCGCGTTAAATTCTTACATATTACAAACTTACGATGGAGTGGTTTCTCCTTTGTAAGATTACACATTAAACGATTGGTCTAAGGGTAATACGAGAAGTTATCCGCTTGTCGCCATGTCCCAATGCTAGCCAAAGATCTTATCTCATAATAAGCATAATCCAAGTTATAGAAATGCTTTTGTAAATCAAGCATTGATAAAAACCATTGATTGTATAACGGACAGTCCTCTGTGCAGAGCATGCATGGAGGAGGAGGAAACGGAATTGCACGTGCTCCTTGAGTGGACATGCGTTGCTGAAATACGGAGACAAACAATAGGGACATCGAATTCACTCACAGACATCCTGAACTCACTAGGAGGACTGATCTGCTTCTGGATGACGGCCGCCATGGCTCACGCACATTGGACCTACATCAGGACTAAGTGCGGAAACCATGCCCAATAGATAGAAGACCATTGATCACGGTGCGTTACCGATATATGCAACCACCTTGTAATCTATACTTCTATGCTTATATTATAAATGCGAAAGTTTGGATGAATGGATGTATGTTTGTTTCTCAATCACGTCAGAACGGCTGAACGGATCTTGATGAAATATGGCACAGAGGTAGATTATATTTTTATCTCGGGAGAATATTCCCTTGGGAAAATTTTCGACATTTACGCGAGCGGAGCGGCAGCGCGGCAGCTAGTAGAGCATAATTCTGACTATGGTGTCGGGGTTGAAATATAGAAAGTCTTTAAATGGAATAAATAATTTTAACTAAACGCAATAATGTAATGCTTGAGCTCATAACAGACAGTAAACAAATCTTCAAGCGTAATATCCTATAGGCCTCTCTAGTCCGAATGAGAAGATCAAACTACTTATTAGTACTAACTAATAAGTAGTTTGATCTTCTCATTCGGCCTGGACATAATTATTATATAATGAGTTCTCTTAATTATAATGTTTGTTATTTACCACATTATTTATTATTTTAGCGCAAATATATATTTTATTAGTACAACTTATACTTAGGAAACTAATTACTATTATACATGTTATTTATTTACTGTATGTATAATACCTATTACATTGTTATCTTAATAACCCAAAGGTTTTCTGGTAAAGAAAGCCAAGCCAAAAAATATATTCTAAATTTTTACAATATTCCCTTTCATTTGATTAACCACACGGTACAGTTGAAAAAACTTTTTTTTAAAGTATTCTAGTTGTCCCCCCAAAAGTGACCCTATTTTAAAAATATATTTATTTCGTTATACGACTGTCTTTGGATTACAATAGATTAGATTCGATGAAAATCGGCTGTGATAGACAGACAGACAACAGGTTGATCCTATAAGGGTTCCGCTTTTCTATATAGAGGTTCGGAATCCTATAAAACCTTAGCTTTGTACACTACCAGATAATAAAACTAGATACAACACAGAATGAAACGAAATGACTAACTAAAACCAAGTGAATAACTTTCCTCTCATCTTCCCGAAAAATTACAGCCTCCTGCAATGAGCTTTGTGCTAAAATCGATAGTTTTAATAGTCGGGGGGAGATCAAAAATGCCGGCGTCGAGAGTACTTCCTTTCTTAGTTCGAGTTGAGGGACTTGTACCGAACTTGTGTTCTGAGGACAAAAGATTCGAGGAGGTAGTTATATGATATCAGTTAAATAAGGGAATGGACATTTTTAGGGGAACTTTTGAGCTATTTGAAATAGGTGGAGTTTCGCGTATTCATTTTATTTCATTTATTTCATTAACAATTTTTACATTGTATCGAAATTTTACACTTAATTATCAATATAAAATTAAAAGAATTACAATTTTAAACACTATAAAAGATTATTGAAACAAATAATTATTACAGATTATTATAACATTACGGTAACCAAAATAAATTCATTAAAAAGTACAACATTAGCAATTCCTAGTTATACGTCAAAAATAAAAAATGATGCGTTTTTATTAATTTTGGAACGTAGAAAGAATTATTATTAGACACGAATAGCTGAACTTGTGTTTTTGGCGGTCCACTGTGTGTTTACCACTGTTCAGGCGCGATAAACCTTTTCGGCCTAGTCTTCTGTCGGCCTACTGTACGTCGGGATGGGTATAATCGGTCAACTGTTAGTCGAACTAGTGTTTTGTCGACCAAATGACTGTTGAGATAGCGTTCTGTCGAGGTAAACTCCATCGGCTTACTGTTCTGTCGGTCTACTGCAGGTCGGTAAAATGATCTGTCGAGATAGCGTTCTGTCGAGGTAAACTCCATCGGCTTACTGTTCTGTCGGTCTACTGCAGGTCGGTAAAATGATCTGTCGAGATAGCGTTCGTCGGGATTTTGTCTGTCGGTGAAATGTGGTACAATCAGATTTCAATGGTAAAACATGAATAAATATGCCGACAAGTAACTAACTTTGATATTCAGAACGCGTAGATGACGGTTTTGAGGGGTCCTTTTGCATCCTGTAGGTAGTAACTCAATTATTTTTTATCTTGTAAAATGATTATTTTGCAATCTCAAAACTGTGTCTTATTAATACTCTTATGATTATCTTAGTAGAGCCAGAAACATAGCGTATTTATTAACCTATTGTTTGGAGAGTTAGTAAACAACATAGGTCATAAATTATTATCATCTAAATCCAGTCTACTTTTGTGTCAAAAATGTCTCCCAAACAACATTTTGAACAGAAAATATCCTTGATTATTTACAAAATTAATCTAAAAACGTGTAAAACTTTCCACTGGAGCCTTCCATTCAGAGGTTCAACAATATAATTAGGAACGCCGTACCGTTAGAAAATATTGTTTTTGCGTAGGCCCTGGCTACGGCGTAGTACTACGGCTACGGTCTCGTAGCGCGTAGCTACGAGAATTTCTTGGACAATTTTCAAGGCTCACTATTGATTTTTCTTTTGACGCCCGTGACGTCATTTTCTTATATTAATTTATTTGAAACGATATTTCCTTAATGAGGTGAGTTAATTAGGATAAGAACTAATTAATGGCGTAAATATTTGTGGGAGACGGAAATCAGACGGCAGTTTGTTTTGTTTATATCTTGTGGAATCTTCCAAAGATAGGCCAAGGATAACTGTAAAAAAACGACACCCCAATGCTGGGTTTACACTTTATCGACTACCACGACTTTATTACTTCAAAATTATTTCTTAAAATAACTTTAGCCCGCGAATCCTGTCTCGTAGCCGTGTCCACAGGAAACGTGTTTTTTTAAGATTAACACTAGCCAATGAACCTCAACGGAACTGGATATTTCTGTGAAAAAAATTAAAGTCAGATCAGTACTTCCAGAGATATCTTTATACAAACAAACAGTTTTATCTCTTTATGATATTGGTAGTTTTTAGGATTCAAACATTCTTAAAAAAGGGAACCCTTATGAATCAATCGGATGTCTGGCTTTCTGTCTGTACAGCTAATTTTCTGTTGAAATTTGGTACCAAAACACGAGCGGGGGTCACTTTTGGGGGAAAAACAAGAAAAAAAAAACTGTGTGACGTCTCAAATGAGAGGGCTAATTGTAGAGTTCTTAATATTTTTTTTTTAATTTTAAAATAAATAGTTTTGAAGATATTTAAGATATTAGATAAAAAAATCACCATTCGCCCCTTATCTTTGAAACTACAGAGCCCGATATTTTGATAGTTCTTTACAGGAAAACCTGTAATAAGTCTATAGAGTAAAAATAACATGTTACAAAAATTAAATTCGTTCGGAACCCTTTGCACGCGAGTCCGACTCGCACTTGGCCAGTAGTTTTTTTTTAGTTAAACTCTCATGTTAACCGCTACTATTACTTTCATTAACACCAACAGTCATCTGAATTAATCATAAGAATTTAGAGTCAATTTCTAAATTCAGTATTTGAAATCAAACTGTACTCTATCCTGGAAACCAGTCAAAATTCGCCTCCATGTCATATTTGACCCCAGGTCTATGGCGCGTTGTGTTTCACGCGCGCCTCAAAGAGATGTCAGCATAGAAGACGGGCAGAGCCTGCCAGGGTTGCGGAATTTATTCGAAATGGTCACCGCGGCCCTGGAACGCAAAGGGCTTTAGAAGGAACACGGATGGGTTTTAGTCAGTAAGAGTCTAAAACGCCCTTTCGCTCCACCCAGAGCGGAAGAAGTCATTTGTTGATTCCCCATCCTTAAAAAAAAAAGAAAGTACTCCATTCAGAAACCAGCCCAAAGTAATTTTCTTTTCAATACACGAATTGAGAATCCGGCCACAAAATTATAAGTTAGCTAAAAATAGACTGTTATCTGATATTCGGGGTTGAACTGAAGGTTGATGTAACTATAAAATTATTATGTCAACGGTATCAATGATAGAACTGTTGGTAAGGGTTTGTAGTTAAATAACAAACAAACAGATCGATTTATTTTCAAGGTTATGTTAGAGGAGCTATATCGATTTGGAAAGAGATAGTTAAAAGTAGGTGGTTTTCCAGTATTTTCTACTTCATACTTCTATTGGCCTTCAGATCTGTACGAATCCATACTAATATTATAAATGCGAATGTGTGTCTGTCTGTCTGTTACCTCTTCACGCTTAAACCGCTAAACCGATTTAGATGAAATTTGGTACAGGGATAGATTATACCTTGGAGAAGGACATATGCTACATTTTGTCGCGAGAAAAGGGCTTAAAGGGTTTGAAAGTTTGTTTGGGAGTCCGTCATAGTAAAGATAAAACATGAACTTTTGTTTCAAAAGCACTTGAAAAAAATATATGTTCAAGCGTTTTTGAAAAGTTTGTATATTATTAATAAAAATGGCTTCCCAAAGTAACTTTTTTACGTGGACGAAGTCACGGGAAAAAGCAGGTTTGGATATATTTTTGAGTGAAAAAAAAAACACACAGAAATGATGGTTGTGATCACACTTACCTCCTACATTGTCAGTCATTACAAACGCTATGAGCCATTAATGATACAAGAGGAATAAAAGATTGATCAATCATAAACGTGGGCAAAATTTGGGAAAAACTAACCTTATTTATTTATTGATGTAAACACAAAACACTTAGAAGAGAAAAGATACCTAAATACAAATAGAACCATGTGATTTCTGGAAAGATATTGTCGATGCATCTCAAATTAAAAGCAATTCAAGTTATGTAGTTGGCTGAAAAATCATTCTACCAATCACAGCAAATAACGCGTGTTTGACTATTTGTCACAATAATTACGACAAAATTTTCGTTTAAAAAACTAGGCCTAAGATTAACTCGGTTAATGTATGAAAAACGCTGTCAAAGAAATAAGAATTTAAAGTACATAGTTACTGAATAACCTCACTTTTGTGTTGCAAATATTGTTCTATTATTAGTTCAGGTGTTTCTAAGATATTATTTATAAGAGGCCTCACATAACACAATTCCGGATTGTTACTATAAAGAGAATAATATAGATTGCTTCCTATTATAACTGACAAAACATGGTTCTTACAACAATGTGTCTATTTTTATAAATATAATAGTCTTGATATTGATATATAATAAAACCTTTTTAAGGAAAAATAAAATCTTTTTCGAGATAATTGTATACGGTTAGGTCAATAGTCTATGACCTGAAACTCGTTTTAGTAAAGAGTGTGAGGATCTTTTTTCTTCTTCATTATTGTTAGGGTTCCGTTCCCGAACGGTAAACAACGGAACCCTATTATTAAGCCTCCGCTGGCCGTCCGTCGGTCTGTGTATCAGCAGGCTGTATCTCATGAACCGTAATTGGTGGACATTTTGTGGAAGTGGAATTTTCACAGAGTGTGTATTTCTGGTGCTGTAATAACAACAAAAAGTAAAAATAAAATAAATTCAAATTGAAGGGGGCTCTTCTACTAGAAACGTGTTTTTTTGCGTTTTTTTCTCGATCTTCATGATGGCAACAGATGGAGAGAGAGGTCAATATAATTTTATTGTGAAATCGTTTCTTTATTGTACAGCAGATACTGAACAAAACCCTTAGACATGACCCCGCACTTCTGGAACACCGTGTAGCCAGCTTTTGATAGTGTTGCCAAGGAGAGTATGGATACGCAGTAACTCCATGTAAAATGGTAGAATTCATGTCCGGTTATACTGGCAACCAACCCAACATAGTTGGAAAAATGCTAGATGATGAGGAGCAGGTTTCTCAGCCCAGGCTGCGCAGGACCTACATTTAATTGCATCTTTATTCGTAGAGGCAGCGTAAGGGTGTTACCACACCAATGGATTAATCGACTTTCGATGATAAAATGGATTAGTCGACGTCGATTGATAGTTTCTACTTCTTTCTTCGATCAGCCAAAAGCTACCACACCAATCGATCAACGTCGATCGATGGCATCGATCGGCGGTCGATCAATTGTTTATTGTCCAGTATTCGTTGATCAACCAAAGTTACCACACCAACGTTGATCGATGGCATTGATCGACGATCGATCGATTGGTGTAGTAAAACCCTTACGCAGCCTCTACGACTGAAGATGCTTAAATGTAGGTCCTGCGCAGCCTGGGCTGAGAAACCTGCTCCTCATCATCAAGCATTTTTCCAACTATGTTAGGTTACCGCACCTGAATTATAGCATTTTAAAACAAAAAGTTACTGCGTATCCTACTCTCCTTGGCAACACTGTCAAAAGCTGGCTACACGGTGTCTCTGACTTGTTCGAAGAAAACAAAGTCACAAAATAAAATCAGTTTGACAAGCGACTTCACCACGTGATGAGCTCCCTTACTATCTTGATTCCGGGAAGTAACTGTTTGGACTTACCCTGTTCTATCCTAGTTACTATCCTACATTCGTTGTACATACATTAATGTTTTTGCACTATTTTTTTAAGTTAAGGTAATGTAGCTTAAACATTAGAATAAAAATATGGGCTATAATTTAAAGCGCGGTAAGTACACGCGGACACCTAGTACAAAACAAATGTGTCACTAAAAACTTTGTTTTTAGATTCAGTAGATTTGAGTAGAACTTTAGTTTCAAAATAAAAATGACCTTAATTTACAGCTAGCCTCTATCCCACAGCTGGGCAAAAGCCTCTATTCCTTCACCCGGTTCCAATGAAGTCAAATAAAATATTTAATCGAAAATAAAATAAATCCAACTTGAAATAGAACCAACATTTTATAAGAAAATATTACCTACTTATTTGAAGATTAACGCCACGTAATTCTACGTTCATCATTATTTAATGTGCTAATCAAAGAGATAACGTAGACGATCAGTTATCAGCTGCGCCACATAGAAGAATAATTCGAGGGAGTCAGAATAATAAGGCTTGAAGAAAATTATCGATAACTAATGTTTCTAACTGGAAAAAAATCTCAGTACTACAAACGAAAGACTACACTTTGGCTACAGCCTTATAAGATTTAAAAAAAAAATGTTATTGAAAAATTAAACTGGAAATAGCTATGAAATTAACTTGGCATCTCCAGTCAACATAATCCCCAGTATTTGTACCCAGTATCACCCAGAGACCAACACATCCAATTAAATAAATCAAGCGCCAAAATAAATGAAAATATAAAACACAATAAGTAATCATTGGACGCACTGTCCAATCATAATTACGCCCCCCACTCCCGAAAAACTGCAAACATGCAAAAAAGCCGACAAAAAAATATACGTATACAATAATTACCAAATACCCTCATACTAGTGAGAAAGGGATAATGATAAAAATGTATTGCGCCCCTCGGGGGGACACCCCTACTGCGAAATTTTTCGTACACCCGTTTAGCGAGATTCGATCCCGCAATCAGGGGGAAAAGGGGGGAATTTTTTGGCCTCCCACCCCCCATCCCCCTGCCATCGTAAATTGGAGCATATAATTTTTATTACATTGGTGTCGTGTGTTCTACGTGTTAGATCGTATACACATGTTTTTTAGAGGGTAGTTTCACAGAAATGTACCCGTTATTAAATATTGGCAGGCAATGTTAGGTTATTGGGTAATTAATGTATGCAAAAATTGCTTCTGTTCGTATATTTATTTATTTCCGGGGGTGTCGACTACTTTTTTCGTATGGGCGTGTCCTAGGTTGATTTTGTGTTGTCCGCCTTTTTTTCGATATACTTGTAGCAAGTATAGTCATTAGTATGCAGATATATTTTATTTCGTACAACGCAATTTGCTATACATGGGAATTAATGTATCACATTGTTAACTTAAAACAAAACTGCAAAGATATACGTACACATGCTACATTTATTTGAATCAAACATGACACCGAGCATTCATTTATGAACATTTAGCTAGCTTATAAATCTAACCAAATATTTATCTAAAAAAAAGTAATTTTAAACCTACCACACAACACAAATCTAACCTACTAATAAACTACAAAACACACGATAACTTGTCACAAATAAGTACCAAAGTACAACATACACGATTTAAAATAGAAACACAGATATAAGAGAGATATTCCCGTCGCATTAATGAATCGAAGAATCTCTCCGCTTCGATTAACAGAAGTCTTACTTAGCTTTGTAGGTAACTGACCTTTAACCTAATTACCTAATAATATTATACCTAATTCTAAGCTAGAAACATAATAAGAAAAGTTACAAAAAAGAAAACCGTACTTTTCAGTGCATATAATTCTTTTGAATTAAAACATCTAAGAAAACGAATCAATTAACTCACTTTACTTTACTAAATTGTAGTCCAATAGTCGACGTTCAGTCGAAAATGTCTTTCTACACTCCTTCTCCAAATTAACTTTATCTACGCCAAATCTCACACTCATCCGTACATGCAATATGCTTAGAAAGCAGTATAAATCTTCACGTATAAAAATATAACTCATTCCACAATATTATTTTCAACGCATTAGATTAAACAAAACCGACCTCAAAAAAACCAAAACTAACCCCTCTTCAAAAGGCGTCAATTACCCTTACATTCCGTCTCATACTTAACTAATCTCAAACACACTGACCGAGACATTCCTCAAGAACCTATAATGCATTGGGGTTGCTGCCCCAAGGGGTGCGTTGCCCAAGATACACTGACCCACATCTAAGGGTTACTCACGGGCGAAGCCGGGGCTTAGTAACATGTTATTTTATAAAAAAAAGTTTTATTTTTTAATAAAAACTGGTGTTAAAAATAAAATAAAATTAAGATTTCTTGTTGAACAGTGAGTTTATGTTTGAGAATTTGTGTTGTGTAAATTTGAGTATTATTTTGTGAAAAAAATATTTGTTTTAATTGGAAGTAAAGATATCAGACTATAAAGTAATAAATAAATAATGATAATGGGGATTTTTTTTTAAACAATATGTTAAAATAATGGCGAATCTCTTCTCTGTGTAAATCTTCACCTCTTACTTAATAAAAAAAAAGAAATAGAAAGAGTGAAAGTAAAAAAAAAAAATCTGAAGAAGACAATTAATCCGATTTTGAAAAATTTCGATCACAAGAAATCTTTGGTGAAAGTTCTCTGTTGATGTTTTGTTAAATATCGTACTTCCTGATAATAATAAATAACAGACATATGAGGATACTATCTATACCCTAAAATACTATCTATAAGTATTTATTAAAACAGTTGTAAACATCTATGTAAATAAAAAACCTATTCCTTAAGTCAGTAAAAACTAATAAAATTATACCACAGATAGGTAATATATTAGTGGCCCATTTTTGTAACGAAACTGATCGCAAAATGAATGTAACAAATTTATTTAGTTAGCCTCTATGATTGGTTGATGCTTTTGTCTGCATCACCCAAAGACTGGTAGAGAATACCAATGGCATTAAGTCCATTCCTGTGCATTTGTGTGCTTAAAAGTATTAAATAAATGAATATCAATAGCCAATCGCATCATTGACTTTGTCGATATTTCTAATGCAAACAAAAAGTAGCTTTAATCACTCCATTTATTGACTACATTTCCGCAATTCCAGACCAATAAATCGAGATTTCCTTGCCACATTTTCTTTCAACATAAAACATTCACAACTAAATCTAATTTATATAAGCAAACGACATAAACAGTAAACTAATTTAACGTATTTCATCTACAAAACGTTGTGTCTTTCGAGGTTTTATTTCGTTAAGCAATAAGAGAGGTTTATGAATCGTCTAGACTCTGCTTCCGGCTTGGATGCTGACAGGGGGAGGTGAGCCACAAAGTCTATGGTTTGTCTTTTAACTGAGTAAGTATTGCCGTCTAAATGTCATTTCCGTACAAGTAAAAGGGCTGAAAGTTAAAATAAATGGAATAAAATGGATGGAAATAAATGGTGAAAGTTACGTGTAATAAACCAGTCATAGAAATTCATTGCAAGCTTTTCTAAATTAATATTATTAATTAGTAAAAAAAATAGGTAGGTACTAGATTTTCTTGGACGTTTACAGTTATAAAAAAAATATAGTTAACTTCTTTATTTTAATCCTTTTTTATTTTATTTTATTTGGCTTTCGGCCATAGTGTTCATCATGTTTATATTTGTAGTTGCGTTTTGTTTTTGTGGAATAGACAGATTTTGGTTTCTTTCTGGATTTGTTTACCCTAGTACAAGTGGTTGAATGTGGGTGGAGTTCTAAACCGATGCCATTATGTATGAAATATTTGTTATTTAACCTCGTGTAAGCAACTAACTCTTAGATAAAAGTTACTCTTAAATACTTTAGTAACATCGCTTCACTACGAGGAACTGCTCTTGTTTAGCCTTAAAAGTTCAATCAATCAATCAATCATTTATTTTGTTGAACATAGGTATGGTTACAGATGGTACATTGTCTAATATATATGCGCTATGTTTTGCCAATATATGGCGTACAAAATTTACATAAACAAGCAATTAGAATTACAGTTCCAATTCAGATGGCATGTCATTACATTAAACAAATAATTCAATTATAAATATGTCAGTTAAATATGTTTTTAAAACTCTTGAAACGATAAACAAGACAACGTGTAATAGCCAATATTACAAACAGAAATCAACCAGAGAAAAATAAAGCTCCTTCAAACCTCCCAAACACACACATCCCTCCTAAATCCATTCATATTCCCCATAAATCGTTCACAAGCCATAAAAAATAAAAGACCACTATATTTACAAACACAACACTACAAAAAAAGCAAGTGAGAGTAAAACAAATCGGGATTTTCACTTTCTATACAAAGCGGATGAATAAAAATTCATCGGACAGACTCAATTCTAACGTTGGCGTGATAAAATAAAGGTTCCCACCCAAATATTTCAGTTGCGATGCGTGAACTGAAAAAACGGTCTAAAAAATCATTTCACTCTCACTATAGCCTACTTCAATTACCATGTAACGTGTGATTTTATTTTGTCTTTTTTGCATTTTTTCCGTGTTTTTATTTTTATTTGAAGTGGCGTGAATGGCCAGTGGCGTGCTCTTTTTTTTTGGTTGGACTTCGTTTTTTAGTTTTTTGAAGGGTATGTGTGTTTGTGGGCACTGCTAATACAGTTTTCCTGTCAACATACGCTGGGAAAATGTATTGTGATGTGGTGGTAAGATTTGCTTGCCAGGCAGGCTGTGTGTTAACAAAAGTCTGGTTCCTTGTATACTACTCTTGTAAAACCTTATTTGGCCTCGTCAAATCAGGTACTGTCTGTACAATAAGTTTGTTTTATAAATTTAAAAAAAAACACATTTATCTGAGACCAGACCTAGTGAATATTACAATTTATAAATCTGGTGTTACCCTTAGCCGTTTATAACTGCAATATCGTGAAAGTTGTGTTCACTTACTAACATTATGTGAACAAGTCATATAACACCCAAAATAGATATAGTTGCAACGGTTAACCTGCATTAAAAAGTGTGAAGAAATAATTAAGTAGTAGCATTTTAAAAATTACTTTATTATCAAATTCTTCAGAATTACCTCATATTCCTTGATTCCTAAAATCACCTTCCGACACAATCTCCAAATAATCTGTACATCTTCAATTTCTATTACAACCTAATTTACGCATACATTAGTCCCTAATTTTTCAATCAGAGAGCCTTCGTACATAAGTCGATAGCTCTATATTCATATAGAGTCGTATGTAGAGTATCGACAAATTACTAGAGTTCTCCCTCGCGTTATTTTCTGAGCGTTATGAGGGAAAATTTTCCTTTAGTAGACTTAGAACAGTTATAAGTGAGGTAGAGACGCCATAACGGTAATATACTGAGTGGAGAGCCGATGTTTGCTGGCATTTTACGTATTTTTCTGTTTTGAGGATTTGGGTTAGTATGTAGATTTGGTTTAGTTACAGGAATTTATATTTGGCATGTAGGGAAGTACACTTCCGTTCAAAAGTATTAGCCATATGCATTTTGTGAGGCCGTCATTATGAAATAAAGGTTCGCAATAAACAAATATCTCTGAGGTTCTTGACAAGTGAAATTCTGTCAGCTAAGAATATTATTCATCATTATTAGGCACACGTATTTATAAAATGAAAGCAGTAAAAAAAATCGAATAATATTCAATGAAGTGTGCGTTGTCTATATCCAATATGGTAGATTGCTAATTATTTTAGTAGCATTTGTTTTTCATTTTAATATTCCATATTATTTCATTTATTTACATTTTTTTTTTATTTCAAGTAAAACAGGGCTAATAACGAAAAAAAAATTCAAAAAACACGATAGTTCTCTCTCTGTTTTATAATTATATTAAATTTGTAATAAGGATTCATTGCCTAATTTGTGTATCACATATCATTTTGTATAATTTAGAAATAAAGTTGTATGAAAGAGGCTTCTCTGAACAATAAAATTATTAATTTTAGTATAATATCAATTTCACCGTGTTGTTTATTTTGAAATTATGATGAGTTAGTGTTTTTAAGTACTAGGAACTAGGACAGTTGGCATTCTTAATATCTTTTGAAGATTTAAATATCACGTTACCAAAAAATCTAGTTAGAAAATAAAACCTTAGGTATAACACTCATATCAATAACACCAAACAACAATATAAATCCAATTTATATGAGCTAGTTACTATTTTTTTTATTTTTTAGGGTTCCGCACCTCAAAAGGTAAAAAAGGAACCCTCATAAGGTCACTCTCTTGTCCGTCTGTCCGTCGCTCGGCTTTTTTCGCCTTCAAGTATTACTTTCACAAAAAAGTAGCCTATAACCGTCTCAATGATCCCATTTATCTCTGCACCAAAATTCATCAAAATCGGTTCAGCGATTTAGGCGCGAAAGTGGAACAAACTCACTTTCGCATTAATAATATTAGTTAGGACTAGCTTTTGCCCGCAACTTCGTACCCGAATATCCCGTTTTTTTCCCGTTCCCGTAAAAAAACCGGGAAATTTTCTTCCGTACACTCCCCAAGGAACCTACATGCAAAATTTCAGCTTTCTACGACCAGCAGTTTCGGCTGTGCGTTGTCTGTCAGTCACTCAGTCAGTCAATAACGGAAGATTTTTATACATTAAGAACGATTAAGGAAGGATAACTTACTGACTCCTCTTCTGTATCGCGACATGAACCTGTTCCTGACTTGATAGATGACGAAGAATCTACTACTTCAACAATAAAACCCCAAATTCCTCCACACCAGCCACTCAAAGATAACGCTTACATTACGCTTCTCCGTTCACAAGATTACTACAGTTCTAACATCCCTTTACAACTTAGGCCCATAAAAATAGGGACATAAACGTAAAAATGTTAGCGGAATGTCGCATCTACGGCAATTTCTTATTCCGCTGGTGCCGATACGGGCTTACATTAGCGACCTGCGAGTGTGTGGAGTTACCCCCTAAATTATTTCGACATATGCAAATTTGTGCGCACCTACAGATGGTGACAAAGATTAGAGAGGGAGAGGAGACGGTTTGGCTGAGATGGGAATGTCATCTGAGAGGAAATGTGGCTAGGCAGTTTGATATTTTCTTACGATGTTTTGTTTAAGAATTGGCTTAGTTTCAGAAGGCAATGAATGGGATGACAGATAACGACAAGCAATAAGTACACTTCATTTTTAGGGTTCCGTACCCGAAGGGCAACCAACGGAACCCTATTACTAAGCCTCCGCTGTCCGTCTGTCTGTCTGTCAGCGGGCTGTATCTCAAGAACCGCAAGGTAGACAGTAGGAATCTTCACAGATTGTGATTTCTATTGCTGTTATTACAACAAATAATAAAACTTCCGGTTTATGGCACGTAACGTGAGAGAGTCCGACTCGCATTTGGCCGGTTTTATAAAGTTTTTAATATAAATAAGACAAATTCAGTTTCCTTTTTAAAGAGTACCTACACGATAAAGCAACGATCTTTAACATCACAAGTAGCTAGTTTATTTGTATGGCAATCAAATCAAATCAAAAAAAATATTTAGAGAAGAGTCCATACAGGTTAGTAGCGAGTACTTAGGAGCTATGTTAGTATAATTTAACAAGAAAACAGTTATTATTATAAAAAAACAATTTGATATTTTAAATTGATTTTTAATAATAATAATAATTCAACACTACACAACACTAATTCAACAGTCCAATTTAACAATCCAAAATAATTTAATTGCATTTCATTTCACTTACTTAGTCTAATTTGATTTACCCCATTGAAATGACCTGCCATCAGTCTCGAAGGATCTTAATTATTCATTTATTGAAAACTGTATGCACAAAAACGGTACAAAGGCGGGTTTAATGCCTTAGGCGTTCTTTATCAGACAACCGAGGCTGATGAAGAGACAAGATGACACTTACATTAGTTGGAAACCCTGTCTATTTGCCCCTAAATTTCTTGCATTATCACCACACTCTTACAACACCAGACCGGATAATATTACTCATAGCATTAACTATTCTCAAAATAGTTCTTGCCAAGAAAATCTTCCAGTGAACATTTCTTCCACATCAACCAGTTTAGGCATAAACCCTTCACCTCAGAAACGTCACATCTTCTAGACATACTCTATGCACACACACCTAGCGACGAGAGTACGCCAAAAAACGGCGCGAGGCGCAGTTGTAAAATTGTCTAACTACCCTCCCCCGCGCGCGCTCATTACAGGGCGCGTGCGTGCGGGTTGTACGGGGACGTATGTGTTAGGATACGTCTTGAGATACCGGGGATTTTTTTTAAGGAAAAATCTTGTGTCTTGGCTAGGTGATAGTCTGTCAGCGATTTCTGTTTAATCTTGTCTGGGACTTGTCGAACTTCTTTGAATGGCGTTTAATTTAATGATCTGGTGAAAGCCACAGTTGGCGGAGTTGCACTGGCTGGAAACAGTGTGGCGGACTCGTCCAAAACAATAGATTCTATCAATAGTTTGACAATTACTGTGGCCATCATACCTTTATGCATGAAGTTTCAACAAATTAATTAATTAATATATTTCAGATCGTCTAGCTAGAGCCTCTTTGAATAGAAATATAGTGGGAAAGAAACGGTTCATGCTCAAGAAATAGACTGTTATTTAAAATGGTTTAATTCATTTATATTAGCAGTCAGAGAGACTTTTAACTAAGTATGTTTGATAACAAATGCCATTAAAATATGAAATCGTCAACTCAATGGCTCACTTTTTTGCTAGCTACTCAAGCCTTCAGGTTTCACTACCAAGACTCCTTTCCAAATTATAATTTACTAATTGAGTTACGTGAGGAATCTGGACGTTTAATATCAACTTCCTGGTCTCAACGATATCTCAAGACCTGTTCCTCTAACGCACTCCCGTGTGCCTCCAAACACCGGATCGCGATACTAACGCACGATGTTCATCTCTTTCTAGTTTTGAAAAACCTCCCGCTCCCCTCTCCTCCCTCTCACCGTACACCCCCCGAGGGGGGCGACCCCTCTCCTAATTCCTTACATATTTAAATTCCACTTTGGGCGCCGAGTCTTCATATTGTCTCCATACGACATTCGTATATTCCATTTACTAGGTTTTTAGCCCCAAAATTGGGTTATGACTTTTCCCCCTAATGTGGCAATCGGATTTGGTTTTAAGAGTAATTTTGTAAAATAATTACGTATAATTGAAAAGTGTTTGGATTATTGTATTAGTATTTTGCTGATGAGTAAGGTTGGATTGAGATTTTTTTTCTGTTAGAGGTCAAATGGCGAAGAGAATAATTAATTCTCACCATATTACACAATTCCAGACTGCAATATTCCTTACATGGAGACGGGGCCAGCTAGGGCCAGAGCCTGCTAGGGTTGCGGAATTTGTTCGAAAGAGTCACAGCGGCCCTGGAACGCAAAGAGCTTTTGAAGGAACACGGATGGGTTTTAGTCAGTAAGAGTCTGACACGCCCTTCTGCTCCACCCAGAGCGGAAGAAGTCATTTGATGCTTTCCCATCGTTAAAAAAAATATTCCTTACATTCCTAGCTTTAAAAGTCAGAGATTATCGTTGATGGGGTGATATGTTACCTCCTCAACGACTCATCGTAGCCATGATCCTATCTCATACCAGAGTCCTATGTTCAGTGGGAGCCAGTTTCCTCTTGCTGGTCAAAAGACTGTCCTAAATTGTTCCCTCTTCTAGATTAAAGACCGAGCATTGATTACCACGCCTGTATTTTGAGAAATTTAAGACTACTTAATATTTTCCTTATCTTAATCCTGTGTTCACATATTTTATGTTACGTTATAAGCGACTATATTTACCTAAAGTTAGATGAAGTGAGTAACATAGAGTAGATAATATCTCCTCTAAACCATGACAATTAAAACCGGGATTATAAAAAATATATATTCAGATTACAATATATTCATGTAAATAACAAAAGAACTTTCAAGAATTAATATATATATATAACAAAGCTCTTTAATTGAATAGTTTTAGTACCGTACTAAAAAAATTAAGATTCTTCAATGTACTAATTTAGTTCAAATGTATTCAAAGTGCAATCAGTAATGTGCTATTTCTTAAATCCCGGGATTTAATCATCATGTTTACGATTCCGGGTTTTTATACCTCAAACTGTAGGTAAATATACTCTACTTATTCCGATCTCTGGTTATAAGTAAAAGCCAGTTACAAATTTAAAATTTCACAATTGTGTTACAAGTACAAATATTTCAAGCGTGTTTCCTCTAGCATTACCTATTCAACCTTGATTGGTCTAAATTTTAGCCTCGCATAATGTATTAAAGTAAATATACACATATACTTACATATATACTCATTGTCGAGCTATGTATTGGAACAAACTTCGTCTAAGTTGAAACAGATGTTTCTTCACATATTCTAATAGATGTAACTAAATAACTAAGTTTGAACAGATGGACTTTAAATTCAAAAAAATTTCGGAAGACTAAACTGCGTTCTACGTTTTCGTGGTTTTAGACGGTCTCCTACGGATAATCATGATGATTTGCGATTTTCAACAAGAGTAATTTATTTAACTTACTTTTGCGAGAATCGTTTGTTTTTGACGCATTAAGAAGTTTAGTTGCAGTCTTTAACTTATTTTATTTCCGCTTTCTTGGATAAAACATTATTTTATAGGTGATTATAAAAAAATAATATTTATTTATTATTTATGTATTATTTTTATATACTTTACTGTACACCTCATAATAAGAACAGGACAACCAAACATAAAATAAGTGTACAATGGGCGGTCTTATCGCACAAGGCAATATCTTCCAGACAACCTTTGGATGGATTTAACGAAGTGAAATAGATTTAGAGCTGTCAGTGTACAAACGTTTTAAACAATACTAATTACATATAATAATATAAAATACAATACCAATTTATATCCTAATAAATATCAAATATGTAATTGAGACAGGAGCGCAAAAAATAATTTATATATTCAGTTTTTACACGATATTTTTCTTTAGATGTAAAAGTTTGGGTAAAAGTTTTGATTTAGGTGTTTATTAATATTGATAATTTTAAATTAAAATATTTTGTTGTTTTTGTTACAGATGTCCTTCGGCAGTCATCAAGCCAGGTAATTGATATAATCTCATTTGCTTATTAGTTAGAAATTCCAATTGCGTGAAACTTCATCGTTATCAGTTCAAGCCGCTCACCATAAGTCTTCTTTCCTTGGTTCCGTACCTGCAAGCAATACAAGAAGAACAGCCTAGCCTAGCCTTTTCCTAACTACATTCGCGTCATCTGCAGCTGAAAACCAATATTTCACTTAAAGGGACTGCCTATCTGACCTCACAAACACAACATAAAGCTGAAACGGAAAAATGAAAAGAAAGAGGAGTCACGGGGTATACACCTTGGTGAGACTCCTCTTAGTTCATCATCATCATCATATCAGCCGACAGACGTCCATTGCCGGATATAGGCATCCCCTAAGTGTCGCCACAATAACCAGTCCTGCGCGTCTCGCATCCATCGGCTACCCGCGACCCTTACCAGGTCATCGGTCCACCTTGTGGGAGGCCTTCCAACGCTACGTCTTCCGGTACGCGGCCGCCACGAACCCATCAACCATCGGTTCTGCGAGCAATGTGCCCTGCCCACTGCCACTTCAGTTTGGCGATCCTGCGGGCTATGTCGGTAACCTTGGTTCTCCTGCGAATATCGTCATTCCTGATTCGATCAAGCAAGGAAACTCCGAGCATTGCCCTCTTCATTGCCCATTGGGTAACTTTAAGCATTCTGATGAGACCCATTATGAGCGACCACGTTTCAGTTCCATTGGTCATCACTGGCAACACTGTCTCCCTCTCCCTCTTAGTCATAGTGAAAGACTTAGCAAGAAAATACGTGGGGACGGGTGTCAATCGTAGCAGAGTTCTTAAGAACCCGGCATTCATGAAGTTTTCAGCGCTGTATCAAGAGTGAATAGGCTTCTTCTAGGCAACCGTGCTCCATCGTAAACTAACAACATCGTTTACATCAGACGAAGTTGTGGTCAAACGCAAAAAAAAGAACATAGAAAAACGTTTCTTCATCTTATAACGAGTCTCTTAGTCTTGCGACGTAAATCGAGCGTTTGCAATAGTCAGACGCGACGACACTACCATCCGCTGTCCTGCTTTAATTAGCTTTCATCACGCTTCCAAAGCCTTGCCTCTCAACCCCATAATGACATTTTCCAGCAACGCAATAATCAGGAAACATAATCCCACATAATAATTCGCTATTAGTAAATTTAAAAAGCTGATGCCTCGCTCGGCGTCGAACCCCCATCCCGGCCGCAGCTTCACAACATCGCTATATGTTATCGGCGTATTAAAAATAAAATTATATTGTTATCGGGGTGGCGGGGGCGTGCCCAACCCCACGCGATCTATAATAAATTCATTTGCTGTAGTTTTTACAGTAATATCCCCATTGGTGCAAAAATGACTACTTTTCATTTTGGCTGCGTGTGTGTGTTGTTTTATCTCTTTTTATCGCCAATACGCCTGTTTTTCGGGTGAACTTTTTTTGTACAAAAATGGTGGGTTGATGTGTGCACCCGGACGCTAGTTGATTAATGTTGAACATGTGCTATTGTGTGCGTGCCGGACGTGTGCTGTGGATGGGCGGCTATATGAGTAATCATGCAGGCTGTGGCTACTTATGTTGGTTACTGAAAGAAAGAATAATAACGTCCATAACACATGCAGTATTTAACATATCACAGGGCTTTTATCAAAAGAAATTTCATGATATCCAAGTTTAGATGGCCCCCGATTCATACGTCAAAGATTACTCTGACTGCCTTGCTCGTTAATCCCTCGAAAGTTACTTTCAGTAAACTTAAAGTAGGCTGATAGCGCACTGCTCTCTATTAGCGTATTAGTAAGGAAAAATATATGTTCCGCCGACCTCGAAATTAGGATAAACGTCAGGACGATGAGTCCTTTAAGCATTCAAATACGCTAGCCAATTCAACATAAAATCTTGAAACTGGGCAAGTGCAAGTCGGACTCTCACGCGAAGGATTCCGTACCACAAATCGAAGAAAACTCGTTTCTTGTATGGGAGTCCCACTTAATTTTTATTTTTTTGCTGTTATAGCAATAATAGTAATACACACTCTGTGAAAATTTAAACTGTCTACCTATTACGGTTCTTAAGAAGAGGAAACGGTGTCGCACGTGCTCCTTGAGTGCACAGGCGTCGCATACGTAGACAAACAATAGGGACACCCAATTCACTCACAGACACCCTGAACTCTTTAGGAGGACTGATCTGCTTCTGGAGGGAGGTTGGCTGGTTGGAATCACGGCCGCCATGGCCCACGCACAATGGTCCAACACCAGGACTGACACGTGGAACTAGGACACGTGCGGAAACCATACCCCAATGGAATAGAATAGAATAGAATACGGTTCTTAATCGTATTCATAATAGATAATATTCATCTTGACATACTCTTTAAGAATAAAATCGTATGTGCTGTCTACCTGGACTTCTTTGAGTCAAGATTAATTAGGTGACTTCCAGGCAAGCGTGCTCTATCGTCGACCTCATCATCGCTTACCATCAGGTGAGATAGTAGTCAAACATGATCTTATAAACAGCATTATAAACCAAAACTATTTTTTGTTCTAATTAATATTTTTGAGAAGCGTTTTCAGCATAAAGCTTACAGACAGATCTAACTTGTAGAAACTCAGTTATTTTAGAGGGAAATTCGGTATAACTTAGTTATCTCGACGTCTAACTAACTAGCCTTAAACGCGTTACTTAAGGTTAACTTAAACCAATTTAGTTTACCTTGATGAGAAAATGTATGAAGGGATAGGAAAAAAATGATAGTTTATGTTTTATGAGAAAGCACGTTAAGCCGTTGGTCCCGGCTGTCATTTGAGTAGATCTTTGGAACTTTTGCATTAATAATATTAGTAGGATAATCACTGCAATTGCCTATGTCATTGATGTGAAAATACATATATTATATATTCTAATAATAAAAAGCTGAAGAATTCGTTTGAGCACGCTAATCTTTGGAACTATCAGTCGTATATGATAGCCACATTCACGAGGAAGGCTATAGGCTATACAGGGGCGGGAAAGAACGGGACATGTGCGTACGAAGTCGCGGACAAAAACTCGTTTTAAATAATAAGCTACATTAAAATCACAACACAAACGCGACAACATTAATCTGAATGAATAAGCATTGGAATTCAGTATTTCTTAAACCTCACTTTAGCGTGAAAACCAATCAAATGTTTTTATTAAAGAAGGCTCGTCCACATTTTTAATTCACGAACCAAAGTCAAAGTCAAAGCATTTATTTCAAATAAACCATTATCTACTTAGGTACTTTTAAATTGTCAGTATTTGCACGTTCCAAAGCGTAGATTTCTATGGAGAAAAACGTGCAAGAAACTCCACGGACACTCTTTTAAATCATTTTATGTTTACAATAATCCTGGTTACATTAACCAATTAATGAAGCTCTGTTAGTTCACTTACTATTGACTATTTTGCACAGTCTCACTGTGCAAAATAGTCAAATTGAACCACCACAATTAATGAGTAAACAATAACTATCAAAGCTTTGAACTTGGACATACGAGCAACATTGGTACTGTGATTATACGAAACATATTTCAAAATAGCATAGCGAACACACATTAAAAGACCACCATGACAGATCCCTTGCGTCCGCTTCACCCCTTGGCTATTGAACCTTTCTTTTTCTGCATTTTCTGTCTAGCACAGGGCTCTCTCACTTTAACTGGGATGATTAGATGGTAACAACAAGGGGAGTGAGACTTTTAAACTGGTAGAATAGTGGACATAATTGTCTACTCACATTTTTTTTTTCAAGCTTTATAGTAACTTCCTTTCGTATTAACTGTTCAAGCACGTCCTGACATCTAATTAACTTGGCATACTTATGTTACTTTGGGCCTAATGTTATATTATGGTACTATGGAGCTGGTCTGATGGTGAAGCCAGAAGGTAGCTATAGAACTCCTCAACCAAAAAAGTTATCAATATCGTGTTTGGGCTCATTAGATATGTATGCATTCAAGCTTATTTTGTAAAGATTTTTCTTATACTAATTTTAAATAAATGCTGCCCAACCATTTGGGGTACATTGCTCTCTGAACAGATGGTCGATGGGGCCGAAAAGTTCTGGAGTGGCGACCGCGTAACGGAAGACGCAGCATTGGAAGGTCTCCCACATGGTGGACCGATACCAGGTCGGTAAGGGTCGCGGGTAGCCGATGGATGCGAGATGCTCAGGACCGGTTGTTGTGGCGACACTTGGGGGAGGCCTATGTCCAGTAGTGGACGTCTTTCGGCTGATATGATGACGATATTCTATAGACTACTGACTAGGAAGTGGTGACGGGCGGGCGTTTTGGGGGACTGTCTTTATGTAGAACTTTGACGTTCAAAAAGTGCTGGCACTCAGCCTAATTTGAATAAATGACTTTTGAATTTTGATTTCTGACTTCTGATAATCCGTAACAAGTACAACTGCCAAAGATCTACAAATGGCAGCCGGGACCAACAGCTTAACGTGCTTTCTAAGGTACGGAGGAATCTCGATATGTGGTCACCCTTGTTGTTGCTTAACCTTGAAGATTGACCCGTGCGGCTGTTATTATTTAGCCACGAGCTCCAATCAATCAAATCTTTTATTTATTATTGATACATGGGTTATATACACGTGTTTATTGCAAAATTATATGCTTAATAATGTTCATGTTCATGATTGTAAAATTCGAATGGTTCGATATAAATTACATTGAAGATTAAATATAAGTTCTATTATTACTATTAGTCATGCATGACAGCCGCAAGACAGTCAACATCAATAAATGATCGTCAGCGTATGTTTCTATCGTTTACAGCAGATAACCTAATAATAGACGATGAAATATTAAGATTAGTTCTTATTGCACTTGCACTGTACCGTTTATAGTCTGTATAAATACATTACACCTGTATTCCCCTAATGGTTCATCATCATCATCATCATCATATCAGCCACAACAACCGGTCCTGTGCGTCTCGCATCCATCGGCTACCCGCGACCCTCAACAAGACATCGGTCCACCTTATGAGAGGCCTTACAACGCTGCGTTTTCCGGTACACGGTCGCCACTCCAGAACTTTTCAGCCCCATCGACCATCCGGTCTGCAAGCAATGTGCCCTGCCCACTGCTACTTCAGTTTGACAATCCTTCAGGCTGTGTCGGTAACCTTAGTCCTCTTGCCGATATCATCATTCCTGATTCGATCACGCAAGGAAACTCCGAGCATTGCCTTCTCCATTCTTGACTGGCCTGTTGGTCGAGTGATTAGTGACCCTGACTGCTAAACCAGAGGTCGTGGGTTCGATTCCCACCCAGGACAAATCTTTATGTGATGAGCATGATCATTTGTTCTGTGTCTGGGTGTAATTTGTCTATTATATGTATGTATTTAGAAATATATAAGTATGTTTATCAGTTGTCTGGTTGCCATAGCACAGGCTCTGCCTAGTTTGGGACCGGATGACCGTGTGTGAGTTGTCCCAAGATATATTAAATTATCATTATTTTATTATTATTGTCATTTGGGTGAAGCCTTCTGACGGAGCCCATTGCGACCATGTTTCAATTCCATAAATTATCACTGGTAACACGTACGTGATCAATCCCTCATATTAATTAAGAACATCGACCAACGTTCATAGAATGTCACTCCCAGCATCAGTACGTAACATGTGCGATGCAATCAAACTCATTTCAAAGTCGCATAGTGAACACAAGCTACAAATCTCCCATGGTACCTGCACCCCTAGCTATTGAAGGCTTCTTTTTCTGCATTAAACTGTCTAGCACAGAGCGTTACTCTAACTGGGGTGAGATTAGGCGGTGGCAATGTAGGGAGCGGGACTTTTTCAGTTTTGCTCTTTTTCCTGATTCCAATTTTGAGTGGACTGCAGTACTTTGACTGTTATATTCTGATATATTTAACAGTAAGTTAATTACTATACTATCACATTTGACCTGAGTTTGTTTCGTTGTTTCTTCTCAAGGTACTCAGTTTGGAAACACGGACATCATCAAGTTTGAATTGACGAAAAATTACGTCTAAAAGTGTTATTTATAACCAATCTGCAAAATAAATATTACAATCGGTTTAAGGTAGGTAACAATACGAAATGAACATTAAACAAGCTTGCTGACATTATTTTTTTGTCATTTTTACATATTTTGAGTGAAAAAAATATAAAATCGGTATTACCTACTTATAAAGACGTGTATAATCTTTTATGATGAACAAAATACAATAAAAATCGTATGTTTAGTAAAAGTCCTAAAAAAAAGCTTTTCTCTTCACACAAAAAGCATTTGAATACTTATCAGTAAGATTTAAATTCATTTCCATTGATTGCATTGAGGGCTTCATTTAAATTCAATAATATGATTTTATTAAGTTCTCTTATGAGTTTATTAAGTACAATAAACTCAAATTCAAATTGCCATTTTTATTCTTCAGGTAAAAATTAGATGAATTTTAAAAAATCTACCCTAATACAAATTAGTAACGACTAATAATACCCCACACTGACCACTAACATCTGCCCTTGTCATACATCGAACGCATTCGTAGCGAGCGTCTACGCGTCGTAGGCGCCTACGTAGCGTGCTACGCCGCGGCCCCTTGCGCGTAGCATAGTTTATTTTTGTTTGCGCCCTCTGTGTCTGTTGCGCTGGGGGGTTGAGATCGAAGGTTCTATGTTGTTTAGAACGTTTTAGAGGATTTTTTGGGGAGGTTTGTAGGGATTTCAAAGGTGGTGTTTATTATTTTATTTGTTGATTAATTCACGTGATAAGGATTTTATGGTGATAATTACATCTACAGGTACTTACGTGAATTTAAATTACATTTCATATTTAATTTTGTAAATATTCAAAAAAGATAATTTCACAATTATTGTCACAAGATATGAAAACGTTTCTAATACCTCTAATTGGGATGAAGTGCAGTAACTAGGGTTATTTAAAGAAAACAACTAGGGTAAGGAATTCATTTGCATTACGGATTTTTATTTTTTTCACGTTGACAAAAACTGATGACGTAATGGGGGGCCTGGAGCTCTAAAATACAGGCCTAAGCTTAGTTTAGACTCCAGATCTCCCACAAATTACAACTTTCTGCTAAGCTACCGGTCAACCTATATGTCTAACATAAGAATGTAGTTTATGGAGATAAATAAACGTTTATTATTAGTATTATTATTAATCTGAAATTTTCCGTATTGACTGCTTATATTGGGATTCTTTAGAAGGTTCTTTAAAGTCACCTATTGGAGTCACGATATTTAACGAAACCTGGATCTAGAGCGAAGCTATCATTTCTCAGACTAGCCAATTTTTTATTTCGGTATGAGTTATTCTGCCATCGTCCGGGCTTAAACGGAAAAGCAAGAAGATAGTCTACGTCACTGGGAACCATAGCCTCCTTGTTTATGAAGTGAAAACTTCTTTAGGTGCGTTGAACACTTTTTGGGTGAACAAAGATCATGGAACTCGCGTCATCGACACCGAACGCTTTCCATGAGCTATATGTATACTGTGTATACATGTGTTCTTTTTGGGTGAACAATCTCGACGATAAAATCAAAATCAAAAGTCTTTTATTCAAATTAGGCTGAGTGCCAGCACTTTTTGAACGTCAAAGTTCTACATAAAGACAGTCCCCCAAAACGCCCGCCCGTCACCACTTCCTAGTGTTATAGCTGGGATGAAGAAGTGGCGCAACAAACTCCCCATCAACACATCTGTCTGTTAAGATACAATTCACAAGTTACTTAGTTTTCACTTTTATCGGCACTCCCCAAAGACAGCCACGCATTTTTTTTTTGCTACAGCTTCTAAAGCTATATTTTTGATCATTTATATCCAGGGAGCCTTTAAAACAGAGATCCCTGTCGGAATCTGAGTTTCCTGATAACTACAACCTGGGAGTCTTTAAGTAAACAGTGTATAGGTTACTTCTAGGCAAGCGTGCTCCATCTTCGACCACATCATCGCTTACCATCAGGTGTGAGTAGTAACGAGGTTATGTTAGGCGATAAAACTACTCTCCAATGATATTATCAATCTGTAACTGTTTGTTACAGAATGATAATATGTTTGTCACGAATTTTGATTTAATAGACAGAATATGGAACAGGTAGACTATAATATCCTGAATTTTATTATGGGATACGTTTTGCTTTCGTAAACTCAATGAATCGCTTCAGACTGGAGTGAAATAATAATAATAATAATATCTTGGGACAACTCACACACGGTCATCCGATCCCAAACTAGGCAGAGCCTGTGCTATGGCAACCAGACAACTGATAAACATACTTATATATTTCTAAATACATACATATTATAGACAAATTACACCCAGACACAGAGCAAATGATCATGCTCATCACACAAAGATTTGTCCTGGGTGGGAATCGAACCCACGACCTCCGATTTAGCAGTCAGGGTCACTAACCACTAGACATACAATAAAAAATTAAGTTGACATTCTTCTTCCTTAGATTTCTAAAGAGTAGAGTAGAGTAGGGACTCCATTTTCCGCACTTGGACTCCCATTCGGTCCGTTGTGCGTAGATTTCTAAATTAATACTTCCAAAAAATCAGCACTTCTACTCAATGTGGCAATGCTGCCAGCGTTCTGGGCACTATTCAACGGCAGACAGCGATGCGGACGATTTTTTTGATTCCCAAATAGTTATTCCCCTGTCCCCTTTTTAGACGCACTTGTACATAATTATATTAATAACAGTTTGTTTATACTAAGTTATTTCTTAGTATAAACAAACTGTAGTAAATTAACAATAAAGCACTGCTCAAAAAACATACGAACTTTACTTTAGTTTCAAAAGTTTAGTGCATAACAGGTCCTCACTAAACACAGTGTTGATGGTTCATTAAATTACCGGATATTGTGATTTAAATCCGCCATGGAACCGGCCCATTTATCTTTAATTTGGTAGTAATTAAACATCGTTTGTGGGATTTGAGTACTGTGATGAAAGTTAGAGGCTTATGTCCGGTAGAATGGAAATAGGGGATGTAATGAATTATCGGGATGGATACTGTTTTTTTTTTAAGGATGGGAAATCATCAAATGACTTCTTCCGCTCTGGGTGAAGTGGAAGGGCGTGTCAGACTCTTACTGACTAAAACCCATCCGTGTTCCTTCTAAAGCCCTTTGCGTTCCAGGGCCGCGGTGACTCTTTCGAACAAATTCCGCAACCCTGGNTTTTTTTTTTAAGGATGGGAAATCATCAAATGACTTCTTCCGCTCTGGGTGAAGTGGAAGGGCGTGTCAGACTCTTACTGACTAAAACCCATCCGTGTTCCTTCTAAAGCCCTTTGCGTTCCAAGGCCGCGGTGACTCTTTCGAACAAATTCATCAACCCTGGCAGGGATGGAATACTCTTGCGCAGTTGTTTTGGTAGGGCATTCCATTGTCTTGAAGAAACATCTTGATCTTATAAATCTTTATTTTGATTTGTATCTTTAGTTTTGTTCCTGATGTCTTTAGAAGAGATGTAATTAATATTAATGAGAGGTCAAATTGATTGTTTGTAGACAGTATCTCTGAGAATGGTGATCCTTTTACGAAAATTCTTTCAGTAAAAGAAAAGTATGCTATAATTGAGAGTCATAGGGAACTTTCTATTCTATCTACGGGATGAGCTGAGATCCCAGAAAAAAATTAACTTGATATTAAAATGACATCCCCAATAAGTTTTCCTAAATTTCAGTTAAGAGTGGCGTTTGTCCGGTAGAATGGAAATAGGGGATGGGAATAACTTAGTAGAGTTTGAATACTCTTGCGCAGGTTTTCGTTAGGACAATGGGATCTGGTTTTGTTCGTGATGTCTTTAGAAGGGATATAACTAATACTAGCTCTTGTCTGCAACTTTTTCCGCGTAGAATAGTTACTTTGGGCAGCCATTTTTATTTTTAAGAACCTATTTTCAAAGACGCTTGAACATATGTTTATTTATTTTTTATTAAGTGCCTGAATACAAAGTCTTCAATAATGGCGGACTCCCATACAAACTTTCATCCCCTATTTCAACCCCTTCAAGCCCTTTACTCGCAGCAAAAGGTAGCCACTGTCCTTTCCCGGGACTCAAACTATCTCTGTATCAAATTTCATCTCATTCGGTTCAGCGGTTTAAACGTAAAGACGTTACAGACAAACAGAGAGACACTTTTTCGCATTTATAATATTAGAATGGATTGTAAGGAGGTAAAATTGTTTTTTAGTTTGTAGGAAGAATCTCTGGAAGTACCGATCTGATGAGGAACATTCTTTGACTGATACAAGGCTACAATATAATAATTAAAGTTACAGGAATAAGCTAGCTTGGTATTTAAACAAGTTAAGATTGTGCTAATGCTGAGATTTAAAAAAAAATAGTGTCAAATTAAGACCGCATCTTTGCTATAAGATGGACTTCCTGTAGCAAGAAAAGCGGACTTCACCGTTGTAATGGAAGAGAAAATAATAGAATACTCTTTATAATGTACCATATAAGTTACAGGAAATATAGATGAAGAAAAACATTACATAGGCTGACACAATGGGAGGCCTGATCGCTAAAAACGATCTTTTAAAGACAACCTACAAGACAACTTTGGAAAATCAGAAAAGGGAAAAACAGACATATCTTCCCGCAGTTTGGTTTAGCATGATCGTTCATGATGCATATCCTTCAATATGTGTGTAATTTAAAACTGCATTATGCGTTGAAATGTAATCAAAATCAGAAATATACATACTTTCTATGTGTAAAAAAATATGTTAGACATCGGGAATTTATTTTCATCGCTGATTGAAATCCCCCATTTATAATTTTCAAGAAACCTCCCGTTTCACTAATTAGCCAACTCCCTTTGAACTTCGCTTACCTTGCCATCACCCCACAATACAGCACACCATAAGACGACCGAAAAAAAAAGTTAAAGACATCGTAATAGTTCAAATAACAAGTGCGACGACTACCTTCCCATCGATTTAAAGATGACCCAAAAAATATTAGTTCATTGCAACGAAAACCCACAAATAAAACACGTAATGGTAAAACAAACATATCGTGACTGTACCCCATAGAATTGTCATCGCAAATCATCTGATACCGGGTAACCCGGAAAAAAAGCAAAAACAGTACCGTCTCTACTAATAAAAAGTTCTAATAAACATGCAACTAAGCACTGGCTTCCGGGCAAATAAAACATAAAAATATATCCTATTTTCATAGGGCGAGGGTGTGGGGTAGGTGGGGGTGCTCCCACCCCAGGCTGCGCAAAAACCCAAAAACATCGAAATGAAAATGAGTATAACGGGGGAGGGAGGCACGCCTATGTGTTGGTAATTCATTTTTAACATTACACTTGTGTGTGTTTTAAAGTACAGTCGGGATGAGGAATTGTTGGCTGGGTCGTAATGAGCTGGTGCTGGGGACATGGAATAATGGAGGTTTTATGTAATTCTGTTCATTAGCCTTTATTTTTTATTGCATTTGGATATCTAGTGATTAGTTTAGTATTTGATCATTTCGAATTTGATTAGATCTAATTTTTTAATCTAATTTTGCGGGGATATTTGAGCAAGACTTTAAAAGATGTAGACAATAATACTAGGTTCAAAATCAAGGTACATTAATTTAAGTTTTTTTTTTTGAGTTACGTTGGAAACATAAAAGGTTTGCTTTTCTTTTGCACACTTGATTTAAAAGGTATTAGTGGATAGAACTGATTATTTTAAGTTCGAAACACAAACCTTACAATGAAACAGACAAATCGCGACTGCCCTTCAAGAATTGGAAATTAAATATTCAAGTGTAAGCGTAACTAAATCTATCAGGAAGTAAAAAATAGTTTCTGTAAAATCCCAGAGGAAGCCCTTTCCTAAGGATAGAAACTACTTTTGAGATTTAATAAGAGGGTAGTCAGAAAATTGTACTACCCTTCCTACTATGTGTGTGTAATTTGTGTATAAAATGTATGTTTTTAGAAATATATAAGTATGTTTATCAGTTGTCTGGTTGCCATAGTACAGGCTCTGCCTAGTTTGGGATCGGATGACCGTGTGTGAGTTGTCCCAGAATATATTATATTATATTATTTTATACTAACTTTTTTTTTGTTTTTTTTTTTCCCTTTGTTTAATTCTTATTGCTTTTTAGAGGGGCATGCTTTGATGTCTTAAAGGCTAATTTTATAAAATGAGGGACTCTTCAAATTGCTTTTACCAATTTTTTTTTAAACGATCCAAACTTTTTTTAAAAGAATGATTTGTCAAAAATATGTACAATTATGGTAACTGTTTTATATCACTAGTTTCTACTATTGTATTTACTAAACTATGTCGACTATTTCTAACATGAAGGTTTCATGTGGGCGGTCGGATTACCACCTGTTAGATTAGGCACGCCAATACCACGTGTGTGAGATATTTATATTATAGTTATAAACTATGCATTCATAACTTTAGTAACGATTACTTAATTTTCTGTTTAGGTACAGAAAGTCTAATTAAAGATACCTGCTTAATTAATTAAGTTTCAATGTTCTCGTTTATTAAACAAGAACCTTTGGGAAATATTTATGAGTAAAAGATCCAAAAAATTAAATAGATGGTGTAATTTTTAATTTTCTAATCAGCTCGTTGATGTTGACTGTACCCGCGAGTTCGCATTGTGCTCCCCTACACACATCTACACTAGCATCAACATAAAACGCAATTTTGTATTAGATTTAATTTGAGGCGTGCGTGTGTGCGTGTGTTTGCCTGTCTGTGTGCGGAAGTGCTTGCTTCCTACGCACAAATTGATTACGATCGTCGTCGAAAAGAGGAATTTGCATATACGTGAAACCTCTTTTTTTCTCTTTCCGTTTGAAAAAAAATCAATTCATCTCGCGGTACGTCGCATTAATTTCCCGCGTATTTATTTGTGTCTGCTGGATCAGTATTGATAGCTTTCTAGATCTTTTTGTGAGTACTAGGTATGTCGTAGGTAGTATGTCTGTGGAGTGAAGTCGGGAGTCGTGCGCGGAGAAGTGCATGCGAGATAGTTGGCATAGTGCGGGAGCGGCGACGCGCTGCAGTCGGCCTCCGCCCGCCGCGGCGCCGCGCCGAATGAGCGCCCGATTTAAAAACTATACGGACGAACCCGCGCAGCGAAGCCCCGTAATACCACCCCCCGCGTAATGATTTTTTGGCGATGAATTTATATTCGCGCGCGAGCGGTGCCACTTTTTCGACCCCCCACGAACCCCCTACCCCCGCTCATTAACGCAACCCAGATATGCAATTCTGATCTTTGACGAGGAGGCTGTAGTGTCGGCGGGCGCCTCGCCGGGAGAGGTGCCCCGTTTTGTTTTTTCCCGCCCGGCTTCATTATTGATGGCATCGGGACGGTAATGCGGAAGCATGTGTGAACGTTTCATTACAAAAGGTGGACGCGGCTCGTGTTAATATTGCAGACCGGCCGGACCCGACCGGACGGGTGGACGCCTCGGAAAAAAAACTTTTTAGTCTACAAAAAAGATAGAAATTAAAGCCGCAATTAATTTTTTTGGATTACGGGTTCGGTCGAAAATAAGGAAGAATTTTTTTTTTCGGAAAGTTGTGGGCGCGCGGCGCGTAACTATCGGGACGCGTGTCGGGGAAAGTTTTCCGTCGAACTTGGGGCAAAGTTCTCACGTGCGTGTGTGACCGGACGGGTCGGCGGACGGATCGGCGCGCCGGTCGCTCGTCACTCGCACTAACTCGCACTATCCGAATAGTTCTTATTGGTGCATATTTTGTCAACAGTCGCATTAAGTTTGTTTATTTGTCTGTTGTGTTCTGTTACCGGACTTTGCGTCTCACATAGTGACTTTGTTGAACTTTGTTGATTGTTTTTGTTGAATAACATTTTCGTGCGTTCGACGGCGCCCGATAGAAGGTAAGACAAACAACTGTACACTGTTATTATAAAAAGTACAAAATTCCGCATATTTTCTCACATTATCTAAACAATTTATGCATTTTTTTAAAGCGGAAGTAAAATTAATTCACATTTACTTTTTTCCATGTAATCTTTTGACAGAAATGTCCAAAAAAATATTAACTTGGCAGATTTGCATATTAAAAAATAAGAACGGTCAATAGATACTCTGATTTTAATATGTTCACAATTTGCTTAACCCTCTGGACGCTGGGTATTATTATGTTAATGTTAACCCGTAGATGCAGGGTCATAGCGAACTTGCAAGCGACGCTGGACCTCAGCTTAGAGAGATCTTGCATAAATAATTAGGTCGGTTAAGAATTGCATCTTCTTTAACCTTACAATATTGTTATTTTGTAAGGAGTCTTAACGCCGCGGATTTTAATGGAGCGAAACGGATTTTTGTACTTTTAAATGTGTTTTTTTTTTCTATTGTGTTTAAACTTTATTTATTTGTATGTTTGCCGTTTAAGTTGTTAATTTGTTTATTAATAAGTTTTTTATAATTGTTTTAGTTGATAGAAGCATTGTATACAGTCCATAAAATACAATGACGGGACCAAATATTATTCTAATGAAATTACGTAAGAATAAAACTAAAACAATAAAAACTACGTAACTAAAAACTTTTAATAATATGAACTAATAATTATGTTCGCCAAAAATTGTTTAATAACTTTTAATTATTAAAAAATACTGTCTTACAATAATTCCGTCTATTCCGATAACGAATAGCAATATATTGACCTAGAACTTCTCGTTCTAAACTAGAACTATAGCAAATATTATCTTATCACTACCACAAATTATCTAAGTATGTCGCCAAAAAACTATTGGTCTAGCACAATTTTTGCATATGGACGGCATTTTTTTTTATCGTTCTTTATACAATTATAAGTTATTTTTTATCTATTTAATGTATCTAGGAACCTTGGGAGTTCTGCTTATCTGGACTGAGTTAGAAGAATAAAGATATTAACTAGGGATAAGAGACTATTTAAAGTATTTACGTATGGTGTGTGAGCGCAGCTTTGATATCTGCTTACCACACTATAACAATTATTTTATGGGCAAGACAGACTCTAGGAGTCGTAGAAAGCAAGTAAAGATTCAATTATTTTAGTATTCATTTATGAGGAAAATCATGAATAATTAATTGGAGTCTCTAATTAAAACAAATGTGAAGACCTTATAAAAACTATAACTATTAGATTTTCTACTCAATAAAGCTAAAAACAAAACAAGGAAAAGAAAAAAACAAATTACAGGAAACGCCCATTTTAAGTTGAAACTATGAATTAAGAAATCATCTATCATCAAAACGATTATCAAAAAGCCAATCCGCTCATTTTAAACAAGACTCTTTCACAAACACAAATTTCTTCACTCAACCCTAAAATAACTGCCAAAATAGTTCCCTCACTTAACGGTAAGTGTAATAATTAAAAATACTGCAAAATTACGCGCCGTTTGCGATGTCAATGGTCATCTAAGCACCCTCCTCTTATTCCCACATTGAGTTGCAAGATGAGCTATCCCTGGATCATCGAGCTAGCTGCATCGTGCAAAACACCCCTTTGATCATGGCGACACCATTGTCCATACAGAAAGGACCATAGATTAGGTGGAGCAGGTTTTTAAAACGTCTACTCTATTGTTGGGCTAAGAAATAGTAATTAATTTGCAGTTCTGTTGCTGGGCCTGCAAATAGGAGAGAAAAAATATTTTGAAGCTAAAATTGTCATTTGCTTGCATAGGTATGGAGAGAAAATGTTCTCCTTTATTTAAATCTAGGTGTTTTTAGGCACAGGACATCGCTCTCGCGGTTTCTAAGTTCAAGTCTAAGGTAAGTTGTAGATTGTATATTTTCAGGTGATCGCCACAGGAGCAGCGTTAAGAAAAAGGAACCAGTTTGGATTTAACTTGACTTGTAGCCTTAAAAGCACATGGTCTAGGTATTTGCAGAAAAACTACGCCGTTCTACTAATTAAGACAAACTTATAAATAGCCAAAATGTCCCTAATTAATCTACATTAATTAGACAAAAATTTAAATCCACAATATCTCTAACACACAAATGCAATTAAAAAACATTGACTACACAAAAATGGCGCATCATCTCATTTGTACGATAAGACCGCGATACATTTATCTAAGGTACCTACGCTCAGTACTCGTCCAATAATCTAGTCAGACGGTTCATCGATTTAGTCTACCTAGGCATTCGTACACAAAATGCCAGACTAGAAAAAAAGTAAAAAAAAAACGGTGACAGACTCATTCCGTCCGCCGTCTCCTTTCTAATCGCGCCCCCACACGCACGCGCGGCTTTTTAATTGCATCCCCCACCCCCCACCCCGGAAAAAAGGGCGAAGCACACGATGGATTAGCATACAACCTCAGCGAGAGAACGCCGAGCGCACCCCTTCAGTTTTTGCGTGTCGGATCCCGCCATATTTTTCGCGGTTGTATTTTTTCGGGGGGGCGCGGGGAGCGTGGTAGTTGCGTGCGCGCCGCGCCAGTCGGCTGGCTGCCGGCGACCAAGCAATGTGCATAAACCCGTCCGCGGCCACAAACAACATACTGCACTCTCGGAGACGGGACATGATCGGAAACTAAACATATTTTTTTTATTTACACGTAATAAACTGTGACCAAAGTGTTGTGCTGTGAGGATATATTACAATAATTTAATATTAAAACGGGTAAGTTTTTCTAGATTGCCTAGTTATCAATGTGACGTTAGGACTAGCAAAATTTGGCGATAGCTGGGAGCAAGGTCGTGGCATAGAGATAAATTTATTTGCACAAAAAAATGTGTTAGACTTATACGGATAACCTCATTTCGGAACAACGCGCTCTTGTATTAAAATATGTTTCATTTCGCATATTTTTAATTTATCGTTTTCGTTAAAAACTCTTTTATCTTGTAAATTGCGCCGTCAATTACAAAGAAGTTAAATTCTTTCGGTAACTTCTGTAAACTATTTCGAGATACAAGATTCTTTCATTGTACGTACGAATTTTGAGTGAGTGAAAAGTTTTAAGTTAATGTTTTAATTAAGTCGAAAGCAATTTCGTCTATTTTTATTATAAAGATGATTGATTAAAGTACGATAATTTGAAAGTGACGTAGAACTAAGTAATCGCTTAATTAGATTAGACTCGATACTGTTTTATAATATTGATGATAGACGAGTTACGGTCGCACCCATTTTTATTAAAACATTCCTATTTTTAATTAAATCTGACATATCTTAGCCAAGTTGTATAAATTATAAGCAATATTTCAGCATTTTTCTAACAACACACAGTTTTAATGGAAAAACTAAGAAAATAACAGAAGCTAAATTAGAAACACATTTATAAAATAGAACGTTTTCACACAAATACAAACTCTTAGCACATTTTACTTAATTTAAGCACAAAATAAAAGCTTCCAACACAACGTATATTTTGTAAATTGTTATAACTCTAAATTTGCAAAACAACTAAATTCTAAACCTAACTCACATCAAGCACTTTCAATTATCATAAAAAAAAATATAAGGACAATTTTTTCTTTTATCTAAAACAAACAGTAGGTAGTGCAATATGTATTACCTTTACACAGTGCATTCAACTTAGGTACATTTAAAAATAGTTCTAATGCACGCTAACCCGATAATATGTTAGTCATTTGACAATTATTAATAATTATAATTTTATAACTTCAATTCATGGAGTCTGGATTTGATTATAAATTGCAAGCTGTAATGGTCACTCCTTATGACATGAAACTTATAACTAAACACTTAGAGAGAGAAATTATTTGTTGTCACAGAACTAACATACAAAGTTAAACCTCAACTAAATATCTTAAAGATCTAGTCGATAGTCTTCTGCTTATGCCATATTTATATATTATATTGGATAATAGCTGGGATGATTTTATTAAATGCCTAACATTACAACTTAAGTTTAAAGATACTATTATTAATTTGGAGCTTGCGTTTCTCACTAGAACCGACAAAACTATTATATCTAGGTACTTTATTAATTAGGAAGAAATTAAGTAAAAACATTAATTTGTCGACAATACATCAGAAACACACTTATAAAATATAATTAAAAGTAACTAACATTCAATAGAAACATAGTGTATTGAGCACTGAGGCATTGAAATCGTTTGGAACATTTGTTTAAGTGAAGTTTAAAATTTTATCTTAATTTTGCTCCAAGATTTATAAAAGCATTGCCCAATTTCAATATTATCAAGTTCTCTCTAGCGACAAGCACGTTGTTTACTTCTTAGACATTTTGTTAGTGTAATTTTGACTTAAACGGTGTTTAGTATTGTCAAACGCGAGGGACAGTTGTAGTCACATGACAGCGGCTGGCTGGTTTATTTTTTAAGTTTAATATGTGTATTTTATCTATGGGCCTTAGTTGCCTGATAATAAAGAATTATTATTATTATTTATACTTTCCCGCTCAATACAGATCTATGAATTGGTCTCTAGTTCTGAATCTATTTTGGGTTTTAGGGTTATATACATTTTCCATTAATTCCTAAAAGTAAGAGAGAATGTTTGAGGTGGAATAAGGCGTTACAATGATTCCAACTTTGTTTAACTGTACTTTTGGGCTTAGTTTCTAGATTTTAAATATAATAGTTACTTGTAACTAGACTTCTCTCTTTGTATAATTGCTAATTTATAATTAATAGCTGTATTTTTATTACTATGGGTTTCGAAACAACGGGATCAAGTTTTTTAAACAAATTAAAAGAAAGTAAACCCATGAGAAGTTTATATACGAGTTAAGCCATAGCATATAATAAATTCTTTATTTCTCCTTACAATGACAAACTTATTCTAGGTTATGGTAGAAAAATTCCATATATCCAGTGTCAAAAAACCCATGTGCAATATTAAAAATTAACCGTTTCAATTCCTATAAATTAACACGAACTATGAAAATGCAATAACAATATTATCATTGCATAACTGGGCGGTAATAAATAAAATAAACTGAATTGTAATATCATTTTAATAACTCACTCGACATTATTATATTGCAATAGAGACGCAACATTTAGGGGTTTAAATTCTATAGATACGGATTTCAGAATGAGTCAATTTTAGATACTTTCTGTAAGAAAAAAAAGAACACTTATTGGTATAACATGAAAACCAGCCAAGTGCGAGTTGGACTCTCACACAAAGGGTTCCGTACCATAAACCGAAAAAAAAACACGTTTCTTATAAGGGAACCCCGTTAAATTTCTAATTTAATTTATTTCTTATTATGTGTTGTTATAGCGGCAATAGAAATACACAATCTGTGAAAGTTTCAACTGTCCATCTATTACGGTTCTTGAGATACGGCCCGGACGGACGGTCAGCGGAGACTTAGTAATAGGGTTCCGTTGGTTACGCTTCGGGTACGGAACCCTAAAAAAGAAAAACACATCAACAAATTATGATACGGACACTACTGTCGCCAAAAGGGTTTCATTTCAGCATAACATTTAGGATATTTTAGCCACTTTTGTAGGTATATTAATTCTACCGTTAGAACACCATCACCAGAATAATCAACCCGTAAGTGCCCACGACTAAAAATAGGTTTTCCGATGAACGCGTCTAAAACATGCCAACCATGTCTATATCTCGATATTTTGCTACAAAATATTGACATATTTAGTGACCTATTTGCCAAATCGATTGTATTCATAATTTTGCACGTGTGCCTGAACTAGATAGATAAAAATCCCCGAATATGGGAAGATTATATTAGCGATGAACGGCAAGACGTTGTGGTAATCATTAATACTTAACATAATTACCCTTTCTTTGCTCGGCTTTAATCGGGTAATAATGCAAAAAGCTGCCAGGCTGAAATGGGACTGGGCGGGTCACACCAGCCGCATGCATAGTGACCGCTGGGCAAAAGTCTCCACGCAATGGGTGCCAGAGGATGGACGGCGTCGCCGAGGCCGGCCCAGAAAGAGGTGGCGAGATGATTTGGATGCACACCGCGAAGGCTGGTTCGAGGTAGCGCAAAAAAAGAATGTCTGGAAGGATATGGGCGAGGCCTTTGCCCAGCAGTGGGACACAACAGCCTAAGAAAAAAAAAAACTTAACTAAACTAAAACGATGACTATTCTAAATAAAATAAAATCGAACTATTGTCTAATTAAAAATAAATATGTAATTTAAGTACCTAAAATTTAGTAGCATTTAGATATTGTTATTTATCTAAAATCAGATATCCGTTGTAATTGAAATGATCACAAACATATTTTAATGAACAGTGAAGAGTTTTAATCTAAAATTATTTCCCTATTGGCAACTGTAATTTAACATAGACTTCCAAAATAGGGTAATATTTGCAAATAAATAACTAATTAAAGCAAGTGGTCGTCCAGTGGTTGAAATAGGAACGTTGATAGAAAAAAATATTACTCCATACAAACTTAACCGATACCAAAATATAAAACTTTACTTACACCTAATATTATCCCTAAAATACCTACTTTACTGTCAAATTAACGCAGGCATTTAATTGTATAAGTAGTTCGTTACCTATTTTTTTTTTTAAATAATAAATAACATCTTGGGACAACTCACACACGGTCATCCGATCCCAAACTAGGCAGAGCCTGTGCTATGGCAACCAGACAACTGATAAACATAATTATATATTTCTAAATACATACATATTATAGACAAATTTAAAAAAATATTATTTCGCGGACATTTGTGTGGGTTACACGTTCACCTAGTTTTTTTTTCAGGCATACCTTTTGTTATAATGTGTAACTGTTTTATGTACCAATAAAGTAAAATAATAAAAAAATAGAAATAAACTACTACTACTGAAATTAACTTAAAACTAATTTTCTCTTCCCGTTCTTATTTAGAGGTAAATTGAAAATAATAAATCTTATTCCGACCATAAAATAAGACATCTTAAATCTTCAAAATTGAGCGAAACCATTAAACCAAATAATACAACTTGTATTATTTGGTTGGTTAGTAAAGAAGAAAAACTTCAACTTTATGAGGTAACAATGGTTAAAACTAACACTTTACACACTTTTATTAAGATTAAAAGTAAGGATTCACCTGAAAATAAGAACCGGTAATAAAACGCTAACTCCCGGTTTCTAAAAACAAAGAAAAAAACAATAAACCAATCACAGTACTCGTTTGACAATTCGCTACATTAATTTTGCTATAATTTTTGTTCCAGAAACCGTGTTTAAGTGACCGAACACTAAAACATTTCTTTTAAAAACAGAAAGAAAATGATATCCGATAGCAATGATCGAAAAATTATCCCTTCTCAAGTTACGCTAAAGTCTTTGTAGGTATTAAAACATTAGAAAAGCCTTAAAATATTATCCTGAAATCATGCCTGAAGTTAGAAACAAAATATTATGCCAACTACCACGCAAAACAGAGTCAGAAGAATTAGGCAAATAGAGCTCTTTGAGTAAAAAATAACTCTCACTGTAAATTCTCTCGTGGCGGTAGTAAAGATCGGTACAATATCTTTAGTTACTTTTATTAAAAGACGCAACTTTTTTTAAATTGAAGTTAGTGCTTCGATATAAAGAATAATATAAAAAAAAAATTAAATAAATAGGTTACCCGGACATAACGGAAGTGGCCATGGGCCCCAAACTAGCCCCAGCCGATATCTTAGTGACCCGGTTAGCATCAACGTCTAATATTTTAATTCCTATGTCAAATATTTCCAAAAAATAAGCCATTTTTGTAGTCTTTTACAAGCCATCAATTTATTAATTTTGTTTTAACGCCACAAAAAAATGTAATCAAATTAAAACGGGTATAACAATAGTTACAATTCCTCTTCAACCCAACCAATACAAACAAACAAAACGGAAATAATTTCTCAGATGATAAAGCTCTCAATCTTGCCCACTATTATTGGATACAGATTTAGGTACCTACAGATGTTGGACGAAGTAAACAAAATCTAGCCTTGTCCTTGCGAGGTCAGTAACGCCCGCTAGATAATGGCCTAGTGGAACAACACTAGCGATGTAGGGTTTAGTCATTGAGTCAACAAGGATAGTTTAGTCACAATATTGCGCAGTTTTTAATTAAGTTTCTAATTAAATATTATAGTTGGTTCTGTTTCGGTATATATTTGTGTAATTGTTCTAATTATCGTTGCGCTATTTTTCGCTTAAGTTATATGTTTTTGTTCGCGATTTCAAGGCCTTGGAACCCAGGATCCGTGGTTTTCCGGGATAAAAAGAGCCCAGGGCATTTTAGCTTTCTTTTTAGTTTGTGAGTACCTCGTCCAAAAAACAGGCGAAGTGCGAGTCGGACCGCAAAATCAAAAAAAAAATCAAAATCAAAAGTCATTTATTCAAATTAGGCTTAGTGCCAGCACTTTTTGAACGTCAAAGTTCTACATAAAGACAGTCCCCCAAATCGCCCGCCCGTCACCACTTCCTAGTGTTTTAGCTAGGAAGAAGAAGTGGCGCAACAAACTCCCCAGCAACACATCTGTCTGTTAAGTTATAAGAACTATAATTTATAGAAAGGTATGTAAGTACGCACGTGAGGTGTTCCGTAGCATAAACCGAATACTACTATAATCCATACAAGAAACATGTTTTTTTCGGCTTATGTTACGGAACCCTTCGTCTGCAAGTCCAACTAGCACTTGGCCAGTTCGTAGATTAAATTGAGTGAGAAATGCCGAAATGGATTTTGGAGAAATCCATACCACACCACCACCACACAGTATCCACAGTATAGTCTTTATAACCCAAAGGTTGACTGGTACAGAATGCCTTGATGCATTAAGTCCGCCCATGTACCACTATGGTACATAAAGTTTAAATAAATAAAAATGAGATTTTTACTTTCAAGTTATATATTCTCGAGTTAATATTGACTGTTTCTGATCGATTCTAGTTTGACTCAGTTTAATTCGTCATTACTGCATTTATCCTATGTTAGTTTATTAACAGGTTAAAATTAGGTATAGATTTATTGCAGCTCAAGGTAGGTATGATTTTGTGTTACAAGTATTGTAAGCTATTATTAAGGATATTTGTAAAATAAATTATGAAATAATTCAAAGTGTTTATCACTCAAACCAGGCATTGCTTCTAGTTTGGCAAACAAGGATAGGTCTAGGAAAATACTGAAAATATAAATATTATTTGTGTCGTTTGGTATTTAAGGATTAGTTATAATAATGTGTACAGACCCTGAAATAATTGAACTGATGAGTACCTATTTGCTATTAAAATGAAGCTTTAAAATAATGCCAGGAATACTACATATTAATTATTTTATTGCTAGAAACTTTATGTGCGCTGAAAATATTTGATAGATTATTAAATAGATATCTTATTTTAATATTAATAAACCACTTATTAAAAGGTTTAGCTAGGATTCAGCAGATTACAGAACAAGCCAATTTAAAGACTAGGACAGTCTTAATCCACGATTGCGGAATTTGTTCGAAAGAGCCACCGCGGCCCTGGAACGCAAAGGGCTATAGAAGGAACACGGATTGGTTTTAGTCCCGCTCCGCCCTGAGCAGAAGAAGTCATTTGATGATTTCCCATACATTTAATAAAAATACCATTTATATTACTCCAGCAATTAAATATTAAAAGACAAATTACCTACCTATAGTGGTGGCATTCTATCGAAAAGTCGAGCATGTAAGGGATTAACATGCGCTACCGAAATGTCACGTAGACAATCCTAAACGTTCTAACATTCTAAAAATCACTGTTTTCAGTTTAGCACACAAAATATAAAAGAAACAAAAGTCATTTATTCAAATTAGGCTGAGTGCCAGCACTTTTTGAACGTCAAAGTTCTACATAAATACAGTCCCCCAAAACGCCCGCCCGTCACCACTTCCTAGTGTTTTAGCTGGGAAGAAGTGGCGCAACAAACTCCCCAGCAACACATCTGTCTGTTGAGTTATAACAACTAGCATTAATACAATAGTATGCAAAGTATTCTTACAAAGAAAACAATACAACAAAGGTAACACGTAAAAACCTAAAACTAAATAATTACACATAATGTCACTTCGTCTCAAGAGCCCAAGAAAGTAAATTAAATAGTTTATTGCCAGATTAACATCAAACTAATGGTACCATACTACATAAAATAAGTTGCAATTACATGACAAATGCAAACTTAGTCGCCGCGAATCATGCTATCGGCATATGGTAGGACTGCCACCCTTGTTGAAGAGGGCTGTTGTCCCAGTCTAGCGTCTAGTCAAGTAAATGATAACGTTACATTTACAAGAGAGAATTAAAAAAGAAAACGACTTTCACCCCGAGTAACATAAATCATAAATCATTTATTTCGCCAGAGATATGGTACAATGGGTGTTACAAGAAAGTAGGTAGTGCTTTACAAATCTCACTTATAGGAGGCATGCGACAATTTACTACTAGGTGCAGTAAAATAGAATAAAATAGTTCACAAATACAATAATAGATCGACACATAATTTACAGAGATTAAGTCTTACAGTTAAAAAAATCATCTTTTTTTTTTTTTTATTTAATATGGGTTTGCTCTTGACTCTAGTCTAGGTCATAGATGACAGAGACAAAGTCGACGATGGAGCGAGCTTACCCAGAAGAAGCCTGTTCACTCTAATTTTGATAATTTCATCTAAGGTATAAAAGCAGTTCTCCATTAACCATAATTTCACGAGCGGTCATGTAGTTGTAATTTAGTTTGTAAGCCCTGGCTGGGGGCCTTAGAGTCATTTAAGGCCACCACAGGATAGTCCGGTTAAGCAGTCACCAGCCCTAGCGTGCTAAACTGCGAGTGGTCCCCATCAAAAAAAAAAAAAAAAAACCATAATTTCATTTGCTTTTGAAACTTATATAAGGGAAGTTCTCTCAACAGACGTGGAATATGATTGTAAATTTTAATGGACATTCTATAACTATTCCTTTTATGCCATGCGCTTCTACAAGAAGTATGAGTTTTCAATTTAGTAGGGTCACTTGAGTTATTTTAAAACTCAAGAAACCAAATTTATTTGTAGACAGTAATGTAAAATATATATATATATATATATATATATACAGGGTGTCCCAAAACTCAACGTCAAGCCGAAACGG
>NDFZ01005024.1:12037-22801 GCA_002192655.3 Mamestra configurata
TGGGGGGGGGGGGGGGGGGGGGGGGGGCAGCTCATACCTGTTTCGCTGGTTGTTGTGCTTCATGGCCGACGACTTTGCGCTGAGCCGTCGATGAGTGCCACCAGGTGGCAATTGGGCATAAATTTCCCGATTTAAAATTCCCAAGTTTCGACTGGGAAGTTATTGCTCCCTCTTCAAATCGCTGTACCAACACTGCGGCGTGGATCGCCAACCCCCTCATCATTCTCTGACTTACGGCCGCGATGAGAGGTATGGCGGTCAGACTTTTTCAATTTGGTTTTATTAAGAGACTAGCTATTGCCCGCGACTTCGTACGCACATATCCCGTTTGTTTCGCGTTCTCGTATAGCTTATAGCCTTCCTCTTGAATGTGGCTATCATATACATATAAGAAACCAAATCCAACTGGTAGTTCCAGAGATAAGAGCGTTGAAACAAACAAACAAACTCTTCAGCTTTATTATATTAGTAAATATGATATTATGAGGGATATACAAACAAAAATTTTTCTTCATCATAATTGCTTATGTCTTAACTATTATTTATGGTTAAAAATTCATGACCGTTTTTTGTTTGAGCGAACTGGAAGAATCTTATATTTTTCGGTAATAAATCCCAAAAAGGGGTGATGAAGTTTTTAGGGGAGACATTATTGCTTGCTTTAATTTACGTGGAAATTGGTATGAACCAACTAAAAGTGAGATCATTGAAACAGATCTAACCATTTTTGCATAATCAACCCCTGACGGGGTGAACGGGGTGAATAGTTGCGCATATCCAGATATCACAGAATCAGCAGCAGAAAGAGTGAGTACCTAATTAATAAAAATCGTTGTGCTTAATTTTCCAAAATTAACCTTTGAAGTGTGTACTACCTACTAAATCGCGGACGAAGTAGCAGGCGAAGTGCTAGTTGATCATAAAACCTGGTGTAAATTCGTATCACAGATAATCAAAGTATTTGCAATAATTAAAATACCTAACAAGCTAATCATCAGTCACAATCACAGATAATTAAATAACATTTTTACAGTCGCCACCCGTTAGCAACTGGGAAATTTATTCCCGAATGCCACTTGGTGGCAATCCATGTCCTGGGGGTGACTGGGAATATTCGGCCCATCCAACGTAGTGTAGTAAAACGGCACGTCTACTAGGCCATACATGGATGGCCCTTGATATGCACGATGGAATTCTATACTATACCGAATCGAATGCCGTGGAATATTCTAGATAAAATAATGTAAACATTTTTTTTTTAAAATAAGTACGAGAGGAAAGTTGTTTTTTACAACACTTCATTTTGCATAGAAATACACGTATTTAATTCTCATGTTCTAGATCCAGTAATTGCCAAGAAAATTTAGACAGGGGGGGCAGCTGCCCCTCCTCCCCCCCTGCCCCTAGCTGGGTACGCCCTTGCTGCGGCGGATTATGGCCTCCTGACATCTCCATATAAATTTGACCTCAAACAAACTGCGACCTACAACAACCTGACACTATCCATACATATTTAGTAAACAGATTGTTTCTCTACTTACCTACTCGTAATTATTGTTTGTTAATAAGGAGATTCATTTATTAAAAAAAATATTCTAATCGAAAAAACAATGACAGAAAGCTATTCAAGGAAAATATTTGAAAATCCCTACAACTGCTTACCTTTTTAAGAGCTGACATCAGTGCCGCCATCGCATGAATAAGTTTCCAGTTCAACCCCACTGCTTAGCGCCAAGCTAAATTTTATTTCAACCCGAGCCTTTCCTGAGACGTCATTTTTTATATATTTTTTTTAGGGATTTTAATTTAGAAAAATATACTCCAGAGAGAAAGGAAATTCAAGTTTTACGACAAGATGTAAGTGCAACCTGTATTATTACACCTTTTCACAAATCACATGATGTGTTATAAGCAAATTTGTAATCGGGTCCCCCCTGGTGAGTTTTATACTGAAGAGGAGGGCCACCCTAAAAAAAATTTTGTATTTCAAGATTTTATTTTACCACTTTGTCGGTGTGATTAATATGTACCTATACCCATACCAAATTTCAACTTTCTAGCGCTAACCGTCTCTGAGCTAAACGGCGGACGGACAGACACTTGTTGACTACGAAACCCTTAAAAGCAGAATTTTATCATACTCTCATGAAAAAATAAATACACGTGATCTCACTTCAGTTCACTTCACCCCTTGCGATATTTCGCGATTTTGCCTTCCCCCTCCCCCCTTTCGAGTCTCACGTGATTAATGGACGACCCCCTAGATATTTTAGTGAGATCGAAATTAACTACCGCTACATCAACTTCTGTGTTTTGGAGTACCTCCTTAATCATAAAACCTCGAATCACCCTACATGTTCAGCAACGTTGCACAAAAACGCGCGATATTGGCAGCAGGCGCGCAACATTGACAATGTTACTACGCAACTTTGCCCCTCTGAAGTTCGTCGCAATTGACAGCGCAGTAGTCAATTTTGACAACCAATCATGACACCGCGCATGCGCGGTTTCGCGGAAGTTGGCGCGAGTAATGGCGTCTCAGTCGCTCTTATTCGTTTGATGCTTAGTCGTGTCCCGCTTGCTCAATGCAATAAGACTGTTGATGCCACAAGTGTTACACGTTGTTATTTTTAATTAGTTTGTAATTGTTTTGTTGTCTTCTTATTGTTACTTGTTGTGTTTTTTTGCTTGGTTTTCTGTGTGAGTTTTTTGTGCAATATGCCTAAACGGAATATCGTTTCACAAAAAGACAATAAACCATACATTTTTTTTGTACCTTTAAATTTAGCTTTCATTTATTTGGTGTGAACACAGTTCAATTACCTAGTAGTACTTATTATCTTCTTATGCATTTCTTCCTACTTATCTTACAATCGCTAACTGCTTCTACGAACTTAACACTTTTTTATGCGATTGCACCTGCACGGTCGTCACCAAAACCTAACTTCAGAGCGGCAAAGTTGCTTGACGCGTCCTATAAACCAAAGTTCCTCGTTGTCGCCTGTTGCGCGTCAAATGTTGCACAAGAACATCACAGTAGGTGTATCTGTCCNTTCAACATGATGAACAACCTGTTGCGCGTCAAATGTTGCACAAGAACATCACAGTAGGTGTATCTGTCCCTCCAGCAACATTTCATAGTTTTGGAGAACTAAGCGGACACAGACAGGAAAAAATATGCGTATAGGCACTCATCATGGAAATTAACTTTTAGTTTAATATTAACGCACCTTTACTACCAACCCACAAATTTATAAAATCAGCACTTAAAGAAATGTTGATTATGAAATACTGCAAATAAATTGATTTACACGCCAACTCCTAAAAAACATCACATATTAAATGCCAAGCAAACCTTACATAAAATAAGCCGAGAAATCATTTTCTACTGAATTGCATTTTTCGGGATTTAATATGGCGCCCGTGACCATGTGGTACTGCTTTGTCCCCTCGATACATAATCTACTATTAGTGTCCAATGGAGATGTATGGAACCATCAAATCACACTCCGATAAAGTATGACCCTCGTTTAATTGACACGATGAACATAGGTATAGGTCAAGTGGAAATCTAAACAGCAAAACCCTGTGCGTCTGTAAATTGAAAGAAAAGTAATAATAACAAATGGGTTATTTTTTCGGGATAATTTTCGACTTTCACACGGGCGTATCCGCCGACAAAAGCTAGTTGTTATGTTGCTCGGTATTTTGAAGTGATCACTATATTATGTTCTAGATGAGCAGAATAGGAGAAAAATATACTGAACCAGAAAGTGTCACCGTTGGGTTGATCCTAAAACATAAAGCATGGAGGAATGCTTCTTATAATAGGAGGTTCCTTACGAGGTAAATGTGACTGTAATAATTATAATACTTAGTACAATTTTTTCATATGCTTATCTCATCTTAATTAAAATGTTTGTACCTACATAATATATATAAGTACATAAATACTATTAAGTAGATATTAAAAGGAAAACTTGTTTGAAGGATCATAACATAATTGTCAATTCTTTCACTGCACTAGCTGACATAGGCTACTTGAATCCGGAAAACTGCACGAGGTCCAGGAAGCGACGCCGCGCAAAAAGGCTGATTCCAAATAAAAGTTGCTTTACTCCCAAGTATTTATTATTGTTGCCTGAAGTTTGAAAAAAAAAGTTGAAATAATTGTTTAATGGGTTCATTAATTCAAGTTTTGTTATTGCAGACGTGCTCGTAAGTTCCAGTTTCTTTCTAAAGTTAAAGTATGCAAGGAAAAATATGCTGGCAGATATCCACCTATGTACACCACTCCTGCATATAACTTTTTCTAGTACGTTCCACTTAGTTCATTTTAATGCAAGTGGGCCAACTTTGTCATTGCAGCCGACGCGGAATAGATGCACCAGCCGAAGGCGAGACTGCAATGACGAATGCTCACATGTAACAAACGACGTTTTTCGACATACTTACTCGAAAATATGCATAAAGGTCAAAAACGTAACAAAATGTTTTAGGAAATGGCTCGCGGATTCGTTTTCTCAAGCGTTTTCGTGAGGACTGCCCAACTATCAGCTTAAAATTATTTTTTGATCAACCTACACTGTCCCACAGCTGGGCAAAGGTCTCCAATTATGATAAATAAGTACCTGGATGACGATTTTTTTAAACTGATTTATCGCCCCCGAAACCCTGCATACTAAATTTCATGAAAATCGTTGAGCCGTTTCCGAGATTTAGATTATAAATAACATAATTATATATATAAAAGAATTGCCCGTTTAAAGGTATTAGATAGATAGATTTATTTATTTATTTATTTAAACTTTATGTACAATAGTGGTACATAGATTATAATAAATTGAAAGGGTCGCAGCACTTTTATTGTAGGAGCCAGTTTTCGGGTAACTGTGTTGAACAAAGAAGTCATTTTTTGGTTTCAGGTTGGATTTTTGGGACGAAGTACCTACTTTTTGAATTTTATCGATCCACATTTTTTATTTCATACAAAATCCCATCTCAAAAATCCACCCGTTCTTTTTAATTTTTACCATCGTGTGTTACATCTTATGTTATAGATGTAGGTATTGTCTATTGCAGCGTGGAAGTGATAAAGTTCCGAGACTTGGACGATTTGGGTCAATTTAACATAACACTTGGAGTGGCCATCATTGTTATTTGGTTTATCTTGTGGAGTACCCTGATTATAGAAAAAATATCATATGGAAGAGTGGGTATACTTAATCCTTTCGTTTTCGACCTAAAGTTGGCATAGGTATGGCATTTCCACCAAATGCGATCTTCTTCTTTCAATCCGTTAGAAATGGTGTTCATTAGACGCCGGTTGGAGATAGGGGTCAATATGCTATGAACATTGTTAGACTCTGCGTCAATGTGACTTGACCCTTGGGATCTGAACCAAAATGGTAATAATGAGGACCCCCTAAATATGGCGAAACCTATTACCGAAAATAACAGTTTCACAGAAAGAAAGAAATAACTGGCATAAAGAGTTTACTTGAATTTAAAATTGATCCAACCGAAGTTATCATAATTCAAAATGGCCCGGAAAAAATCGGCAACTTCATAATAATATGTAAAGAACCAAAATTTTTTTTTTTAGCTCCTTTATAACAACCTTAAGCAATGGATTATACTAGTTCCTTGGGTATGGTGTATAGTTCTGATCGCTCAAGCTGCTTCCAATCTTACCTTTGCTCAAACTTTACGTAGAGTCTTCCGGCTCAGTAATCATAAAGATACAGTAGCGGTAAGTAGGTATTGTAGCCTTTGTTGTCCGATTTGATCATTTTAAATAATTGCGTTTGTAACGCTATGTTTGTTAATTATGATTTGCAGGCCATAGCAGATGCCTTCGAACTAGCACTTTACATTCACTCCGTCGGTATCGGAACTGAACTGATACATGGCAAAGCGTTGCATTATTATGGTATGTATAAATACAGAATCGAATTCACAGTCATTACGAAGTATGTTTTATTTTATACCGTCAGCAGCCTATAAAAAGGTCTCAAAAATGTTTGCACCCAACTTTACCAGGTTTCATTGCGTCAACCGTTTAGGGGTGATACCCGAGCGTTGTCATAAAACATCATCGAACGGTCGGGGGTCACACCTAAACGGATGTCATCCACGGCGGGCCTCACCCTCCGCCCAATTACGCGACTGGCAAGGAACGTTGTTTTTATTTAAAGAGTAAGAATTGAGGTGGTACTAACAATACATCATCATCAGCCTAGCCTTTTCCCAACTATATTTGGGTCGGCTTCCAGTCAAACCAGATTCAGCTGAATACCAGTATTTTAAGTGGAGCGGCTGCCTACCCATTAACTGGGTAACACGGTACATGGCAAGACTGGAGGCAGATTTACTGGCTTCTGACAATCCGTAACGACTGCCAATGATCTACAAATGGCAGCCGGGAACAACGGCTTAACTTGCTTTCCGAGGCACGGAGGAAACTCGGTATGTTAAACTGGTCACCCATCCACAGACGAACCTTGGCAAGCGTTGCTTAACCTTGAAGAAAAAAAATGTTCTTTTTAGCTTCTGGTCACATAGACCCGGACCTAGGCGGCGAAAACGTGTGGCACTCCGTAATAGTGCTGATGTTAGCGGGGCTTCACTCGGGCGGCTCCGCCATGTGCGCCATCGTCGACTACAAGCACTTCGACGCCAAAGCTACATCCCATAACATGAGGGAGAGTATGTCACCACGGATATTATCACATTATCGTCAGTGTTAGTAAAGTACCTAATCCATATTGAGACTAACATTAAAATTAATTTGCAACAGGTACATTATGGATAATGCCAATGTATTCAAAATGTACATCGATGGGTAATTACAGCCATCTTGTGTGAGTTTTTTTATATTGTGTAATAACAACATCATATATTGTTGGTGTTTGATCTAATACTTTTAAATTAATTCTAGGACAAGTCTAATATTTGGCGGATTGACATTTTCTTACATGGTTGTGGCGTATTTTTTGTTGAAAACAGCATTGCATACAATATTCGAATACAGAGTAAAATTGGTGTAAGTACCTATGTAAACCTAATCTTTCACGTTATTCACGATATTGAGTTTTTTAGTATCCTAAACATGCAGTAGTCATAGTGCATGTTATTTTTTAATATTAAGCGACATCTAAATGTAATAACTAAATTAAAGCGCACTGTTGTATTTTCAAGGGTCAGAACTTTCAAATAAGGGCCGGCGCCCACTGATGGCACGTTAGGCATACCACGTCGAGACGAAAGCAAGCACAAACTGGCGCTCACTCGTTCAGCTCAGTACTGTGCTAATGTAAAATTGGTTGTGTATTTTGTTGTTAAAATAATTGCCGCGGCGTGCCGTGGCATCTTGTATATTTATAATGTCACGATGTGCCATTAGTAGTATTCCGGGGAATAACGTGACGTTCCGCGGTATGCCGCGGTGAGTCGCGTCATCACGCGAGATGAATCAACCTATTCGTATTAAAGTAAAATAATGGCAGTTCTAAACAAGGTTGAAAATTATTTGTCCACGAAAAAAATCCTTTGCCACGCCATGTCGTGCCCTCAGTGGACGCCGGCCCTAATGGCGGGTCCAGACACGTCCAAGTAATATCGCACGCTTAATCATATACTGACATAACTCAAAAAAGACGATTTAGCTAACCTGACTAACTTTACAAAATGGCTTATTACTCAAAGAAAATAGCTTTATATAATCAAATAATGTATTGTAGGGATAGTTGATAAAGTGAGTATTAATGTTTGAATATAATTTTAAAGAAATTTAGATTTTTTTCTATAAATTTGTCGGTTAAAAAAATTGTTCCTCAAGATGCGTCAGTTTAATATAAAAGATAAAGTTACATTGATTTAATACTGGTGACACATTTTGAAATGATTCCTTGTTTTATTTCATATATAACTAAAGAATACTTATTATTAAGATATGGGTCCTTATACTATGAAGAACAATTTTGATACAGGTGACATATTTTGCAATGAGTCCGTATTTTATTAAAACACGTGATGTTCACGATCTTAGTCCTTGACGCATGCTGATATCTGTCTTTGTCTCGTTAAAACGTTTGCCGAAACGTTTGTGTGTGAAAGAGACAGATACAGGTTTAACTCCGCCTTGAAACAAGATATAAAAAAAAACCGAGATCGGCCGAAAGAGGGCGTTAANTCTTGACGCATGCTGATATCTGTCTTTGTCTCCGCCTTGAAACAAGATATAAAAAAAAACCGAGATCGGCCGAAAGAGGGCGTTAAAATAAACTTCTTGGTATACTTAATTAAATTTTGACCGAAACACTAATCGGTCAGTATATTATTAAGCGTGCGATATGTACCTATAGTAAATGTAGACGGCACACGAGAACGCGAATCGAGCTCCGCCACATGACATGATATCACTCTGATCCATTCCATTGAGTGGCAACGACACCCAATGATCAGCCACGAGCGTCAAATATAATGCTTTAGTGCCGAGCAGTTACATTTCATTAGACAGTCTGTGTATGGCTTCCTAATAGGCTAGAGCCTAGGCGCTAATGCAATTGTATTCTGCCTCCGAAGAATAGAGGCGTGATGGTGATGCTTGTTACAATTTATTCTCATAATCTGACAATTTATCTCAATGTTTCAGACATAGGGAACAGTTAGTTGTTGCTGGTCTGATTTTACTATGCCTGGGGCTCAATTTGGTATATGCAACGAATGTAAGTTATCTTTTAATATTAAGATGAAGCTGTTCACGTATTAGGGAAGGATGAAATGTTCTGTTTTTGTGCACAGGGTGGCATTGCGTTGCTGGAGAGTGTTGACGCGTTAATGAACGGTATTGCGGTAATGTTTTTGGTGTTCATGGAGCTGATCTGTCTCATGTACGTGTACCGCAGTCATGACTTCCAGTCCGATATGCACGTGGCCACAGAAGATAGCACATGCGCTTCAAGAATAGGATTACAGTGGCAAATTGTCCCATTTCTCACAATTGTATGCAAGTTTATACTAATAATATCACGATTCACAGACCGAACTTTCCTTTGCAGCGTAGTCAGCAGTAGCTTACTTTAATTGCATACAAATACAGTTCATGTCGTAGGAATACAAACGACAATGAACCTTATTTGTCCGAATTCATCATCATCTGTCTAGCCTTTTTCCAACTATGACGAGGTTGGCTTCCAGTCAAACGGATGAATAGTCAAAGTGCTGTCTGTGAATCTAGCTCTTTTGATTGTTTAGTTCTTTATAATAATAAAGAACTAACCAATCAAAAGAGCGCAAAATTCCGATTGAGAAAGAATTCTTTAACAAGTTTGAGTCTAAAATTAATGGATATAAAATAATTTTACAGACTGCTCTTGGTATGAAAATATCAGTACTACCTGATGCCGAGATGGGTTCAATGTATATGTGGTTCGCCACAATACCATTGGGAGCATTGTTGTTGGCCTTGCCACTGCGCGCCGCTGTCAACGCCCTATCATTCCTGCGGCGCAAGGCCCCAACCAACTGACTACTACTATTGTGTTTGAACCGAACTACTACGTTTTACGATTGCCGAAACGAAATATATTTTAATTTAAAAAGAAAGGGTTTTAATCGTGTTAGTAAAGGTTTCAAGAAACAACAAACGCAACTGATTGAAAATAAATGTTTATTTTATCAATCATTTAAAATATTTATAAATATTGTTCTTTTGTACAATGTAGCAACATGTGTACACATGATTGATGATAGTAGCCTAAGTGAGACTCTCATAAAACTTACAGACGCGAATTAATATATTTAAAATGATACATTCGAGGGCGCCTAGTTTACATAAGCTGCTCATGTTCCGTACACTATTTACACAACACCTATCTACCCAGCCTGAATGATTCAAAGGTTTGAGTAATTAATTGTCCATTAGCAAATAATAATGCAAACATTAAGAAAACTTTGAATCAGCATCAGATTGATATCATGGGTAATCTACTATGATCTAGTGTATGCTATGATCTATTTCACAATATATTTAAAATATCACATATGTACAAATTATTTTCAAAACTAAATCTCAATAATATCAGCAATGTTTCTGTGACATGTTGACAGATGAATAAATTCGTAAGTTAGCTAAACTTAGGCCATCGATTGCATCGTATTTAATTAATATTTTATGGCTATATTTTTATAATATTCACAGTACCCTATACTCAAAAATAAAATCACTAATCAACAAATCAATAGGTATATTTCTGTATAAAATGAAATCACAGGATCAATACACTGGTAATAACAAACAAACGAATTGTGCAAAACAGTCACGTAACAACTATTGAAATACCGTAATGGAAATGAAAACGGGCATTAATTATTGAGCTTCCTAGTGGTAAGTATTGATTTGTTGATGTGAAACATTTTTGGCAAGTTGGCTAAGCCAGAAATAGGCCAAAGTTTATAACGAGAATAGTTAGATTTAGTTATAAGTTCATAAAACTACAAGATCCATTCAAGTAGTGGAGTTTCACTGGTAGCAGCCGAGTAATCGGTTCGATATGCGTATTCACAATCAAATCTTGTATAATTATGAATTTATACATTTTAATGACAACATCTAAGCACACTTTGATTAACGATCGACACTCATATTCGATCTCGATAGGCCGTCTGTCGACTGCAACTTATTAATACTTTCCAATAATTTACTAAACCTGCACAATCAATTCCATTCAAACCCGGTCACGGTTCAATTCGAAGGCACTC
>NDFZ01005024.1:23590-33877 GCA_002192655.3 Mamestra configurata
CCCGCCGCTCCATAACAAATATATTACAATCAGATTGCGTTGTCCCTGCACCTCGGGCCTCAGCACTGCCGCAGTCACGTGCGTCAGGCGCGGCGGCGTCAGAAGCGCCGCGGCGCGCCGCCGGCCTGCGCCTTGCGCGTGGGCTGCACCGACAGCGGCGCCACCAGCACGTCGCCGCCGCCCGCCGACCCGCCGCCACTCGTGCCCATCTCCTGCCCACACAAACACCACACGCGTTACACTTCGACCGACTGTTACTTAGTTCTGCGTCAGGCGACATCTCCTGAGAGCACTAGCCGGTGTAACATACGCACAGAAAGCTTTGCACTACGTTGTTGATGATATTGGTATATGACGCCTTACCGAATCTGTGCCGTGGTGTAAAGAAACTAGCTTTTACCATGGCTTTGCTCTCATGGTGTATTCCACAGGAAACGTACTTTATTCTAGATAAAAAGCCTGTCACTCTCCGGCCCAAAAACTGTCTATAAAAATTACGTCGATCCATTGGTCCGTCGCTGCATGAAAGAAGGATAAAAGACCGGTCAAAAACATGCTTTGGAATTATATATCTTCTAGTACTTTATACAGATGAAAAAAAAAATTGTAATAAATAAGCTCAAAAACTGGACCGTGGAAAGTAGGGAGGTATGTACTCACGTTGATGTTATTACAGCTGGCGAGCCGCATCTGCGCGAGCTGCGAGGCGGGCGTAAGGTTGGAGGTGGAGCCGAACGGCGAGATCATGGACGACATCGCGCGCTTCAGCTTCGACGGCGTTTTGTTAAACGAAAACGCTCGACCCACCTGCATATCATACCTCGAGTTTAGTCTATGAACTTACAGATTTCACCAAACAGATTTTAAATTTATTTTCAAAAAAACTTTAAATTTACTAACAAAACATGCTAAATAGCTAAGTTCAATAAACACGAAAGTCAAAAATCATTATTTTTTTACTTTAAGATTCAAGAGAAAATTTAGACTTAAAACATAAACAGTATTATTAAATTCACTAAACAAAATGTTATCACAAGACACAACCATGCCCGTTTTCAGAAATAACACAACAGGTTTTTAGCAACAATAATGAGTATGTTTGTATGGATGACATGTTAAACACCCCTGGTATGGCACGCTCACGAGACAGTTAATCACAAAGGATTTGAAGCTAAGCATTAACTAAGACATTCACTCCTTTTAACCTCGCTCTCTCCGAGAAGAAATTGAGGTGTTAAAGCAAGTTTCATTTGCAGGAGAAATAACAATACAATTGATTAAGTAGGCTTGGTTGACAATAAAATGTCGCTTAATAAAGCAACTTGAGTGTTTACTGTTCGCACACACTGATTCCTGTGCTTTAGTTTGTAGAACCAACACCTACTTACGCGGCAGCTCGCTTCACTGCCTCAACACAAGCATACCGTTCCAAACAGCTACATAACATTATCCCTTAAGCAGTGTCCCTCTACTTATTATAATTATTATTAAATGAATAATGCTCCTTAACCAACATGAGTATTGAATAATGAGGATGTTAATGCTTATGATGTGTTCAGATAGAAGTGCATCGGGGACAGAGATTTAGGTAATCATCCACCAATTTAAGCGACCGCTGTTAGAAATGCGATTGTTCCACACAATTTTCAACACTTTATACGGACCGCTTAAACAGAAGCCGAAGACCTGATGAAAATCGGCAAAAGTGCAAAACACATCTATATGCACAGCAACGCAGACGTCACGCAAATGTTAAGGTAACATACACAGGAAGCAGTGTGCGGATGAACATATTAGTCGGGGACGGAGCGAGAGGAGTGTGGCAGAGCCGCGTCAGACCTGTGCGAGTAAGTGAGCGCGCAATACCCATGTGTCTAGCAGGCCGGAGCCCGGCTCGGGCCGCAGCAGCCCGGTCAGCCCCGCCAGCGCCTCCAGCTACAACACAACCACGTCGCTACTGCTCAGCTGCCCTTACACTACGCCGGCCCTTAACTATACACTAGGCTAACTCCGTACTGCTACGTGCTACACTACCACATCGGACATCACACCTTACTGCCGCCGGGTACAAGCGACCACAGAGTAACAAACAATGATTCCAGCGTGCTCCCGTTCCCTTCGTATGTACACAAGCAGCTCGTAAGCGCAATTGTTGGCTGGTAAATATACAAAGACAGTATCAAGTCGGCTTTGTGATGGCCCACTTATATGAATATCTGGAAATAGTCCAGTGACTGGTTTCACGCTAGCCCTGCACTGTAGCAAATCTAGCGCGTACGCACTGCATTTACTACTCCGTGGTCGCAACAAGTGAGAAGTTATCTTTCTTTGTTTTCGTATCAACAGTACGAGATACATATTTACAACTTATTTGCCTTGATGAATATAATAAAACTCCCACGTTATTTTCAGTTTTGAAATTCGACGAGTAGATGAATGTATGACTATTGTTATAACACGTTGACATAATCGAATGCAAAACGACTGCAGACTACAATATCATGCCTTAGTTACATAGAAATGCTTGTGACGAATCCTTGAGCTATGTAGCATTCTGATATTTTGTAGAACTTACCAATATAACAGTTATGTGCTTGTTATTTCTATGTCCAAGCTAAGCTAATCTGTATCATCTAATTCATGCTTTATTCATTTACACATATTTTAAAAGGATTCGAGAGCCAAGAGGTTAACAATCTCATTTGTTTTGGGTCAGTGTATTGTTAGCCTAGACAAGGCTCTCGTCAAGATTTCATTAAATTTAAAGTCAAAGTTATGTTTTATGATAAGTACTTTGAAATAGTTCATACCTTGATTCTGGTGCGCGCTGCGAATTTAGACACTTTAGAAAGTGTGCTGAGAGCGAGTTCGCTCGTGTCGATATCGAGCTGGTGCGACTCTAGGCACGCCAAAAATTTATCCTGAAAGCAACATTTTAATTTCAATTTAATATTCAGTACTGTACCTGTAAACCTGAAAAAAGAGCTTCACGTTTCTTAAGCTCAGGTAACCAAGAAACACTGGCGGATTCAGTAGGGGATCTAATACAGACTTTGAACTCTGAATAAAAAATGGTATTGTATGTCTGCACAGACTTTAACAAGGTTTATGAAGAAAAATATTGGTGATAGTTTTTTTTATTTAGAGTTCAAAATTTTCGCAGACTTAAGTATGTATCGTGTGGACGCACTGTAAGGGGCTCCAGCGCCCCCATAAATACCGAGATATCTTTGGTAGTCTAAGTATAAATAAGATGTTTTATAATTCCCCCCCCCTAAAACAAACCTGGATCCGCCGTAACCAAGAAACGTCTTTTCTACGGAAGATTGGTGAGAACAAGGTTATATAAGCAACCTTAATGATAAAAAGAAAACTTACAGCATCAGCTTTGCAGACGGTATTGGCCATTTGTCTGCAAAGTTGTCGAAGAAAATGTGACTTGTCTACGGTTTCGTCGGTAATCATGAACGAGAAGAGTTTCTCTTTGAGCTCCTGATTGTTGCGACACATCAGCGCGAATACATTGTGACAGTCTGTAAACCAATATGACACTTTATAGAGAACGACAAAATAATAGTGATATTTCTCGATGACATACTTTTATGTTCGAATTTTGTTATTTTTCGTCTGCAGCTACCTTTTTCCTACGTAACATGGACGCAACAAAATGATTTTTTTCTTGCATTTTGGCTTGTCAGCTGTCATTTTGACATTTATTCTCTTCATTACTCAAACAATCCCTTTTCTTTGCAATCTCTCTTACCCTTAATTTTTCAACTTTACGAATTTACTACAGATATCTATTTACTATGATATAGAATGTACTACTTGAAATCATGTTTAATGAACTGAACGCCAGTAATACTTCAACTCAAAAACGGACCACCTTACAGCTACAACATTAAGGCGCATTCGTAAGCAAATTGTAACCACAGACGAACAGTCCACTTATTACGTGTATGAAGACCAAACAGAGTGGCTTACCTTCAGCCTCCCTAATATCGACGACGCGTTTGACCGTGCTCAGTGGCATCAGCGATATATGCCTGTAGGGCTTGCTTGAGCCTATCCGCATCGTGCCGGTGCCGTTCGTTGGGCTTTTACTGTTAAAAGCCTGAAACAATCAATAAATTATTAATGACGTCACAATACTTTAGCTCAGGTTGATTAGTGAACAGTGTTTGCTGGGTAGATAAAATGCAGCCAATTAGCTGTGGCTATGGTTAAATACAGGAATAATAAAATGTTATTCAGCTGGGGTATTTACCTGAAAAAATCTATTTGGTCCATCACTATTACAAAAAATAATATACACATATTTTTTCTTTTTTTTTTTTTTCATTTAATTAAAACGACACAAGGCATTAAATTTCGCGTGACATCACGCCTTGGTACACTTTTTATTAACAAGTGACGTCACCAGCCCTCCTTACACCTGAACTTTGATGCGTTTTTAATGAAGGTTTTATATCTTTGTAAAATTTTATTGATTTGAAAAGGAAAAAAACCAGTCCAGTTTTTTTTTAAATGTCCAAAAAGAACTTACTTATATTTTTTATTTCCGGGAAAATATCCTACTGGATAATCATGTTCAGAGTTTTGCCTTGTCATAAGTATATCCGATATTTGTACAGCTTTAAATTTCAAAGTCAAAGTCAATTCATTTATTTCAACTAGACCATTAAAAGGCACTTTTGAATGTCAAAATTTGATTTAGAAAAGAGATATTTAAATTTTACTTGTCTAATAAAAACTAGGCTTGGAAGTAATGTAGTACATGTGTGACGTCAACATACTCACTTTGGATCTTTTCTTGCAAACCTCCATGGTGTCGGTGAAGAGGAACAGCACGAGGTGGTCGCCGCGGCCCGACAGCTCCTTGGACAGCTCCACCACCTCGCAGCGCGACACGAACGAGCGGTGCGACGACACCAGGTGGGCCTGCGTACACAACGGTTTGGATAAGACAGCAATCAGCGTAGTGTATCAAAGAGACAATTATACTTTACACAAGTTTTTAAATAGATATAATTAGCACATTTTTAGAAAATTACAGCACATTTTGTCCTTGGTGAACAGAACGTAATCAACCGCCAACACAAAGCATGAATTTGAAATTGACATCGCCTTTATAACGTAGCAGAAAGGTGATTTTCATGATGTGTTAACAAACACAAAGAATAACACAGCTATTTTTAAAGTTCCATAGTCAACAAGGAACCTTTATTGTTTCGCCATGTCCGGCTGTCTGTCCGTGGTTTAGCTCAAAGACGCTTAGCACTAGAAAATTGTATTCTAGTATGGGTTTACATACAAATCACGCTGACAGTGGTAAAATAAAATCTCGAAAAAAAATGTTTTCTAATGTAACACGCGAGACGTCACTTCGCTGGTAAACATTGTACAATCGTAGTGACTTTACGCGTGTTTTGAACGCACTGTATCGCCTTTAATTTTTTGTTTACATGAAAAAAGAAAAGATAGTATGTGTCCAATACTTTTTGGAAATCTATCTGTTATATTATACTAATTAGATTTTTTCGGTAAAATTGTGACGTGCAACTACGGAACCCTATACTGCGGGTGGCCCGACACGCACTTAGCCGGTTTTTTTTAAATTTGTATGCACACTTTTGACACTGCTTTCATTTTGACATTTTAACCCTATTCATTGCGCGTTTTACGTTGTTGATCTGAAGTTGGTGTCCATTGTGAAAGAATATGCGATTTTAAGAGTTACGTAATTGGGATGCTGAGGCTTTAAACAAAGTGCCTTTCTTCTATCAGCGAATGCTACTGTCGAAATTCCTAAATATTTTTGAATTTTGACAATCGCATTCCAACAGCGTTTGACAATCCCATACATTTTGAAGTTTTGACAACCACGTTCAGGTATCAGTTGTGTAGAGCCACTGGTCTCGATACCAAGGTGTACATCATACCGGGCACTGGTCGATGTCGTTGTAGATGTCGAACATCTGCAGCTGGCCCTCGGTCTTGCGCTTGTCCTCGTTGATGTGCGACATGACCTCGCGCAGGCCCGCCAGCGCCTGCACCAGCGCGCCGTGGTCGGGGTTGTTCTTGTGCGTGTGCTTTAATATGTCTGGAACAAGAGTTATTTTAATTAATCAACAAGATACAACGAATATTTATTTCATATTTTATGCACAGAGGCGAACATAATACTTTAAGCATTTTCTACCTTGTCAAACTCTGGCCCTCTCAAAGAATAGAAAAAAAAAATTGATAAAATTTGAGTCACATCCATGCAAAACGGCCATAATCAGCGTAATGTTATAATACTTGGTACGTTGGTCTTTACAGTTTGTAGCCTTGTTCTTGCATTTCACAAGCATGTCAATCACTGAAAATCAAACCTAAGGTCTAAGGTCAATGACCAAAAAGTCACATGTCAAACGATTCTTTTTTAAAGGACTACGACAGTGTCGTCGTGTTACCACACCGATCGATCGATCGTCAATGGATGCCATCGATTGATGATAGAATGGATTAGTCGACGTCGATCGATAGTTTCTACTACACCAATCATTCGATAGTTTCTACTACACCAATCAATCGATAGTTTCTACTACAATTGATCGATCGTCGATCAATGGTAGAATATATAAGTCGACGTCGATCGAGTGTCTACTTCTTTCTTCGATCAGCCAAGGCTACCACACCAATCGATGGCATCGATAGGCGGTCGATCAATTGTTTATCGCCCGGCATCCGTTGATCAGCCAAAGCNTAGTGTCTACTTCTTTCTTCGATCAGCCAAGGCTACCACACCAATCGATCAACCTCGATCGATGGCATCGATAGGCGGTCGATCAATTGTTTATCGCCCGGCATCCGTTGATCAGCCAAAGCTGCTACCACACCAATCGATCACCGTCGATCGACGATCGATTGATTGGTGTAGTAAGATCCTAAGGTGAATGTGCTTATTTGTTTGGTTCAAGTCAATAGCAGAACGAGTGAAGATGAAAAACACATCTCGCTTGTTAGTCAGCGCGTTATAATTAGACTTTTACTGTAGAAGAATAGAAAAAGAAAACTCACCGTCGAGTAATAAACTTATACTAGGTAACCGCTGCACTGGTCTTATTAGTAGCTCCTGTAAACTTTGTCTGCCACACTCTGGCTTGGTTTGACAGATTTTCAGGAATGCATGAAATCTGAAACAAATACAAAAATGTTGTTATCATCGTTTTATTAACCTTTTGAACGCCATTGTCACGTATACCTACACGACAAGCAAGCGCGTGCCCTGTGCGCCAAACGTCATAAATATGTGACAAAAAGTACGGCGAATTTGTGGCTTGGCGTCGGGGGCACACCGATGCGTTGATGCTCTGGCGTTCAAAAGGTTAAAGCAACAAGTAAAATGTCTTCCTTTAACTCGAACCGAAGTCGAGCAGTCAACCGTCGGTGAGTAGAAGCAAGACCTTGGCTAGGAATTTACTTCGGTCGAGCTCTGCACCAGAGGCAACTAGTGGCTGATTAAGCCTGTTGGGGGCCAAATTCAAATGGGGATTGCCTCCCGGTACAAGAGCGAGCGAAGCAAGCCCATCATCCTCTGCCTAGCCTTTTCCCAACTATTCTATTGGGGTCGAAGCTGTACAGCCGAATTTTCTATTCTACGAAATTTTATCTGAAGTACGATATCTACCCTTACTGCTAGGAAATAGGCGTAATCAATGTCAAATTGTTGCAATATACGTTCGGTCAACTAAAGTCATTTCACAATATTAACATAACATAAATATAAAATGAGGGTGGTAGCTAACCTTGGGTTCTCACGGTCGCACTGTTGCAGCATCTCCTTGGTATTTTCGAAGAAGTTGACGAAGGGCGGGTAGGCCTTCACCATGTCGGGCGTGTAGCGCAGCACCAGCCGCCCGATGCTCGTCTCCTCGCTCCAGTGCGCTTGGGCGTAGCGCAGCTCTTCTAACATTCGCCTGCAATTTGTAGCTTTTAGAAATGTGTCGCGGAGTTTTTTGGCTTGAGTGTCGAACTTTTGTTTTTATAAGCTTTAAGCAGAATCATCAAATAATCGATGCAACTTACTGGTGTAATTCATAAATAGGCGGTAAGTTTCCAAATATAATTTTGAGTTCAGTATTATTGAGCAGTGCTTGATTTTTTCCATTACTATTGTCGTCCTCAGCCATCTCTTCCAACGGTTGCTTGAACATCTGAAAGTAGATAAGAGAACTGTTGTTATATGAGTCCTTTATGTGAAATTACAGTTATGGATCTGAGGTTCAAGGCTGTACTCTTTCAGTATTATGAAGGTATTTCAAATATATTAATTGAAATTGACATATAATTATTGTGGCCGGCGTAATTTATTTTATTTTTAAATGAAANCAAGAGAGGATCTGAGGTTCAAGTCTGTACTCTTTCAGTATTATGAAGGTATTTCAAACATATTAATTGAAATTGACATATAATTATTGTGGCCGGCGTAATTTATTTTATTTTTAAATGAAAATAACATGTATATATTGTAGTTAATGTAATTATGACCAGTGATGTATTTAATTTAATTTAATTTTAATAATTATTATTTTTTTAAACATTGTACACCCCATGGGTATGTTACAGAGATATTATTACAAATAATTATAAGAACTGACCATACACCTGTAACAAGCAATAAATGAATTTGAATTTGAATCTTACCGTTACTATCGTATGTAATATCCCGACGTAATTGGATTCTGTTTGCAGTAGCTCCATAAATACTTGCTGCCGGGGCGACAATAGCTTCCTGACAACCGTGTCGGGAACCTCCGACTCTATGAACACAACAACACCGGTTACAGCGGACAGGCCGGCAAGGCTAAGGAACCACATACTATTGGCGTTATGAGTAAACAAATATAGTAGTGGTAATAAATGAATAAACATTTTAAACATCTGCAATGCATCGTGCATGTCGACGATGTAGTCGTCGTTTTGCATCAGACGCCCACATCACTTACGTTGGCAATCGAGAAGTGACGGACATTTCTTCTTTACCTCAAAATTATGAAAATTACCTAATTTGAGTTCAAAATATTAGTTTTTTTATGCCATAGCGTTAAATGACTCGAACCAGCGTTATGCTATGTATTCAATTTGTCTATACTTGAAATCAAAATAGCAGACAAAATTACTAAGATTTTGAACTTCAAACTCATGAAAGAGCAAAGTTACAAAGATGTCAAGTAAGTTAAAATTCCAGAACGACCTTCCCAATATAATTATCAATCCAAATAGTGGTGTAACTGGCAACGCCAATGCCAAAACTGGTTCTTAAAGTGAAGTGAAGTATTTGTATTGGATATGAAAACGTATAACTCACCCTCGAGCAGCTGCTTGCCGTCAGGCGAGGGCGTGCAGTCGAGCAGGTTGCCGGACAGGCTCAGCAGCACGGCATCGCCCACGGACGAGCGGCGCTTGTGCAGCGCCGAGTCGCCGCCGCGCAGCTTGCGCTTGCGCAGGCGCTGCAGGTGCGACGGCGTGCCCGCCTCGGCCGCCGGCTGCAGCGCGCCCGCCTCGTCCGCCGCCGCGCACGAGCCTGCGCCCGCGCCGCCCACCGAAGACCGCCGTGACACTTCATCTAGGTACTGTCAATGTTCATCTTTTAATTTCATGCGATACTTATTAAGGCTTATAAAAATATTGCTTTTTGTAAAAGATGTTTGTATCTCTGAAAATGAAATTAAATTTTGTCACAAAAAGCAAAGTCAAACAAGTGGCCAGATTCAGAATCTGGTCGATTGTAAACTTCAATGGGAGAAATAAAATACTTTGTTACTTACGTCTTTGAATAGGTAATCTCGCTCGTCCTGTGCCTCCTCGTTTTGTACAGAGGCCCAGAACCACTCGGCCTTCACGACATGCACCCGCGTCGAGCAATCCGGCGCTACGACCGTATTGTGCTCGTCGACGACCTGCATACACACAGCTGAACATTAGGCATCACACACAGAACACTAGACGTTCTCATCCTCCACCAATACCTACTAGACCCGGCGAACGGGATTCCTATGCAAATCGCATGAAGGGCGTACTCTTGTGCGCAAGTCCTCTTAAGCATCTAAAGTTTTCAAGGTGCAGATAAATTTTATATGACATGCATACCAGCGAGGACCGCTTCGAGGCCGAGGGAGGCCTCTCCGCGCGTATGACACAGACCATGACCGCTGATGTTCGATGGCATGACAAGCTACTATATTTTTTAGTAGTATTGAATAAAATAGTGTTAGTACCGACAGCGATATTCCATGGCAT
>NDFZ01005024.1:34184-48134 GCA_002192655.3 Mamestra configurata
GACGCTGAGGGGCGAGCCGGACGGTAAACTCAGTGCACTGCCCAGGCGCAGCTCGGAGCCGCCGCAAATCGAATGACGATGAGTTCGGAGCCACACGCTTTGAGGCGTTTTGAATATGGTGGAATCGTCAAGTTCGTCTACGTCGGCGTCTCGGTCTCTAACCGGGGTAACTAGGTCAGTGCTGTCCACGGTGTCCACTTGAACTGGTGAAATATCTAAGTTCATCCCATCGTATAACCTCTTGGGTGTCGAAATGTTTTTGAGATCTGGAGGTAGGTGGCATGCGTCTACTTCTACTGTATTACGTTCGGCTCGCTTTTCATATTTCTTTTTCCTTTCACTCCTGAACGAAGCTGTGAACGATTTAACACTCCGTCGTAACTTAGAGGCAGATTTGACGGTTTTTGAACTCCTAATTGAAGCAAATGATATATCAAAGAATCCCGACTGTTTACTTGTGTTCATGGAGCTTATTGATGCGTTGTCGTCTTCTTTGATAGGCGAGGATGTGGACGCTACGAACTCGCCGGCCGGGTCGGTCGGCTTCACGCTCTCTGGACTCACTGGCTCTACTACGATTTCTCCAGTGGTTTTAGAAACAGAGTCTTTTTTCGTCCTTTTGAATATAGTGGGTCTGTTCTTAAACTTAAAAGAATCCTTAATTTTAAGCCTTTTAATTGACTTCCAGTTGCTTTCTTCACACTTGTCAGGAGATAAGTTAGCGTCAACTGTGCTAACTTGGAAATTAGAATCTGTGGAGTTACGACTTCTTTTTTTACCGGAGGAAATTGTGGTTGTTGAATGTTGCAAATCTTTGCCAACAGTTGAGCTGGCCAATAGAAATACTGGTTCATCTTTAGAGTCGAGGTCACACAGACTCTTGGTTAGAGACGAGTGCAAGGATCCCGCTTCAGTGAGGCAATCGACTAGGTTAAATACGTTCATGGACTTATTTCTAAATACTTCTCTTTTATCTTTAGAGTTAATTCTATCAGATCCGTGGACAAGCTGAGATATGTTTTTGTCATTTTCTTTATCACAAATATTGTATTTGCACAATTCCACACGTTCAACGTGCTGCGGACTCCTGGCGTTGTCATAGTTGAAACACAAATCGTCAGTGAACGATTTCCCTACAAAACTAATAGTGCAGTTATCCGTTTGATCTTTGCTAGCAGCTTTGGCTTGTTTCTCTCTAATACTGTTGAGTGCGCAGTGCACGCGCTGGTCGGCGTCGGGCTTGCCCGGGCTGGCGCGCCGGCCCGACAGGCGCGCCGACAGGCGGCGGTACAGGGAGCTCTTGGGGGTGGACTGGGAGCGGTTGGGAGTGGAGCGGGACGGTTTCGCTGAGTTAGGCGTACTCGGGTGGGGTGATAGGATAAGCGAACGACCGAAAGTCTCCCCATTGGCCATTACCTGAAACATGTGTGAAACACACCACGCAATGATGTAATGAAGCCATTCCAATACAAACATGCACGACGATAATAATATATTATTATCGTGATAGAGGTAGTTAAACACAGAAAGCGACTGCCTAGCGAAGATTTTTACTATATTCTTTTACAGTTTTAGTTGACAAAACAAAGTGTTCTTGATCGTAATTGAGATGTATGAAGAGAGATGTTTGAAAAAGTGTTTTATGAAGCTGATTTGTACGACAAGTTATATCTACAACATAAAGGTGTTTTAGAAGTCTATGTCTAGTGCATTTGACAGGATATTGTAAGAAAGCAAGTCGCCATTTTATACAACACATGTAACGAATGTAAACAACACAAGAAGTATGAAGGTGTGATTATATGGACGCGGTGTAATATGTGCGCAATTATTGTACAACGGCGAATATGAGTGAACAAACAATACCATGAAACTGTGATAACATCAAAATGTTAATAAAATAATGAAAAGGAAACAATGGGTCGACTTTGCGTCGTGCGGTGAGGGACGTGGAAGTGGTTCAAATATCCCGACAGGCGGAAGACCAAATCAGGATAAAAGGTAAAAACAAACAAAACGCGGAGTTTCTAATATTAAAATATCTATAGTGTGCATATAAAATACTCAACGCAAGTGACATTGACTCCGCTCTCATCTGGTCGTTGTTTGTACTGATAAATTGTTAATCAAACACCTGCTGGCATTGAAGGCATCGCTAATAAATACGCAGTCATCGGAAGAAATTGAGACGTGTAAAAATGTGTCATAAATAACAAGAAGTGTGCTACTATAGCTAATTTATATTGTCTACAATGTTTCTAACTAAGAGTGATATGTGTACCCCAGTACATCTAAGTGCATGCTGACTTCATAACGCTAAAATTAGTTACTAATAATGTGTAATGTGGCATGAAGTATATAAATAAACAGGTATGCATGTTATGCAGAGGTAAACGTTCTGTGGGACATTTAGTGCCATTTGGGAGGTTCTAAAACGATCATTACAATGTTAACAAACTGAGTACATTGCTCAGAGTCTCAGTGAACTGTGGGTAAACAAAACACTAGGAGGCTGTTTGCTCCAGTCAATTGTAATATGATTATCCTTGAAGGAAGGGCTACTGCATTGTCAAAGGCGCGACTGCACCGCAGCACAAATTGTTTGTAAACATTTTGCTTTCCTCGGAGGGGGCAATTGAAACTAAGCTATGGAGTGCTCTCAGTTTTATAATGTTTATAAAGGTTTAACAGCTGCAATGCGCACACCATTAAGTAAATCACTGCTGAGATTAGGGCGGGATTATTTGTGTATGTGTGTTTTGTATAGAAGGTATGTTACTCACAACGTGCGTGCAATCGGGGTCGTCGAGCTGGCAGGTGCCGCCGCCATTGCTGGCGAGCACCTCGGCCATGTGCTGGGTCTCATCTTCAGGAAACCCCACGAAGCAGACCCGAGCGCCCGCGAACACTTTCAGTTTGTGTTCTTTCTGTAATTACAACATATCACAATGATTGGTTAATCATAAGGAATAAGAACACATTCATTTGTAGAGAAGTGTAACGACAAAAATGGTCCTCCCCTATGATGATTTCCAGCTTACTGAAATGATTATAATTAATTTAGTCGCGCTATTTATCATTAATTCTAATATTGCAGATTTTTTAATATACTACACGACAAACCAAATCGAATTAGGTATCATAAAATACGGTGTATGATCACCATAAAACCCGTATATCCTACAAAAACTTCAGGTGCGTAGTACTCGTAAGAGGCGCGCACGAATTGCCAGATGTAAGAACGTGGACGGAGCAAAAGGAGTACCTATTTAAGAATCGTAGCAGGCGGCATTTGTTTGTTTCTATGGGAAAAAAGTGTTAGTTCATTTATGTATGTATGTTAAATAGACTTACAATGACGTCATCATCAGTGGCTAAGCAGGCCGGGTCGTCGCGGCGCTCCCAGCAGGCGTCGACCCAGGAGCGCGCCAGCACGGGCAGGCCGAACCCTGACGCGTACCGGTACTTGTCGCCTGTGGCCGCCGCCGCGATCAGGTGCGTCACCTTACTCGACATGTCCTTGCGGATCGACCCGCCCATGTAGTGGATCAGGGTTATCAGGTACGTCTGCCGAATAATACAGTTATTGTACACGCGGAACTCATTCATATTTGACCTACACGCATTTCATCATCGTGCTGTTATCGTGTGAACGCAAAATATCAACTTGTGTATCTTAAAAATTATGACCATAAATACTGAGCTGTAACTGTCCTCCATGCTCATGCACATGACGTCAAATTAAACAATCATTATTCATGTCAAATGACAAAAGATTTGCTGAAGTTGAATATGACAATATGTTGATCGATATCGTCATCCAACAGAAAGCAAAATTCAAAATTCAAAAGTCATTTATTCAAATTAGGCTGAGTGCCAGCACTTTTTGAACGTCAAAGTTCTACATAAAGACAGTCCCCCAAAACGCCCGCCCGCACTTCCTAGTGTTGTAGCTGAGAAGAAGAAGTGGCGCAACAAACTCCCCAGCAAAAGCGCTCAATTTTTCCAAGATATGAGTTGGTTACGTAAGGGATAACGCATGAGAATTCAACAAGTGTCGCGCCTTAGTTATCAAACTGCATAATAAATTATTTAAGAACTGCAAGCGAACTATTCAATGTATTTGATGAGACTGAATCCATCACCAACCAGAAAAACAACGTAGTAGATTGTTGGGTACTCACAAGTTCATCTTTTTTCCGGAATCCTGAGAAACAAATGACGGCGCCGCGCATCGCCAGCGAGTAGAGCGGGCGCGCAGTCGCCGGCGGCGGCTCATCGCGCTCCGACAACTGTAGGACCGCTGTTGGACCCAGCACCCTGCAGTATGCAAACACCAATCATTAACTACAAGACAAAAGACATTTCTCAGTTTAGCCAAGCAGGTTCTGCTTCTAATCAACTAAGAACAAAATCCTGGAATCTTTGAGGTAAAATTGAAGAATATATTATTATAACATACTGGATTGCGATACGCTGATTGACGCGCTTGTTTTACTTTAAAGGATTACGTACCAGTATTTTTTTTGTACATCGCAGTAAATAAGAATGTCAATACCTAATCAGTCAGACTTACTCCGTTTGAGGACCGAGCCGTTGAGTTGATGACTGGTTATCATAACCCACGCATTATTTTGAATCATTTCATTATATCTAATCACTTTTGGAGCGAAACCCACCTCGGTGATTTCACGATTCCTGATTCGAAACTTCCTGTGGCTTTTTTACAGGAAATTAGTCAACATAGCACTGATGGACATATGTACTTGTACAATGTACATCTCATTAAAAGAACAAAATGAAATACTCATTCTTTCTGAGCAAATATAAATACTTGGTGAAATATTTAAAGTTGACCTAGATCTATCAAACTTAATAAAACAATTAATGATTAACTAAACAATAACAGTGAGTATGGCATTAGGCATAATTGAATTAATTACGAAACTCGACTACCAACTAATAAAATCAAACAGTACCTGTCCGTGAGTAGTCGCTACTCGCTAGTACTCGCTAGTGCCAATACAAACAGTCACTATATTGACGCAACTGACAGTCAACACGTTCAATAAATCATTTATACATACTAGCTATGCCACTATAAATATGTACATACTTGTATCAATATCAATGTTATATATAAAGATATAAAAGAAAATGATTACCATATGCATTATTTCATGGAGTTAAATTCTATGGGTCGTAAAACTCTTATTTACTGCTACGTGTGTACTCATGTGTTTTATGTATTTATTATTGTGGTTGGTTTCCAGGTCAAGCCGACAATATAGTACGGTTTTATATTTGATGATGAGAAGAAATATTATTAATGCCTCAAAAATGACAAAAACATGCAAATAGCGGAATATGCATTAGCATAAAATTCCGTTTTTGTTATGAATGACCACAAGACTAGTCAGTCTACTTTTAAATTAAAATGCGCAATATAAAATCTAGGTGCGCTACAAAATAGACTATTATCAATATCATATTAGTTTAATTTAATGCATATCAATTATAGTTCGCCGGTCAAACTGATAGTAGCACATTGATACAGTTAGCAATTTGCTTACATCCGACTAATTAGTTGCCCTTATCTGTAAGTGCGAAAACATTATCGACTCAAGTCACGGAGGTCATTCTTAGATCGTAGTTCAAAACTTGGACAACAGGTACAACGTTCGTCCCTTTTATAATTAAAACTAGCGGTGCATGTCCGGTGTTACCTCGCACTGAATTTTAATTATTTGCGACGATTTAATTTTACGACTGTCTATTCGTTACCTATTGGTTAACTCATCAACACTGCATCGTATTTACTTAGATCATTTATTTTGGAACAGATGTGACCTGCAAAAGTTCTGTTCTTAAAAAATGGCGATTACATGGCTCTATTTTTAAAATTGAATTTCGACAGAAGACTGGAAGTAGTTCCGTCATACCACAACAGTATTTTGAAAAGGCTTTGTATATTTAATTAGTCTCAGCATGATCATCGGTCGTGGGTCATCATGGGTCGGCGCAACACGTTTTTTTTCTTCCATTCTATCCTGTCAACCATCATGCACTGACTTCCTTTTCTTGCATATCGCTCCACACAGAATCCATCATTTGCTTACATTTAATAAGTATCATAGATCCGGCCATTTGGCCAGAAGACCGAGGAGTACAATCAGCCGCTATGGCAATTAAATTATAAAAAAAGCATTCAGCATCATCGCAGCATTAGTAGCAGATTTGTGTATGCACTACCAAAGATGTTACACTGAAGGGCTTGTATGAAGCTGTTATAATTCGATTTTACCGATTCAAGCAAGGACCCATCCATCTACGTCGAGCGGTAAAACAGGGACTTGTGATTCCAAGCGGTGTGGAGATTAGTATTTCTGAAATCTTTGTTTTGATGCCTTCGCAAGGGTCTGGTCGCCTCGTCGCCTATGTATGCCGCAATAGGTATTCGGAGACTAACTTTTTCGTTCAGTCAAACGCCAGTCGTGGCATCCGGTAACGAGGTATACACTGATTGTCTGGTGTAGCTACATCCAAAGTCATCTAACGAACTATAGAAGGTTTATTATCGGTTTTTTTTAAATATTTCGTCACTTCTGTCATGTCCTGTCTCGCTCCCACCTAATATCATCACATCATCAACTAAAACGGTCATCGGTCCTTCGGAAAAAATAGGTCCTCCCAGCCCACTACCACTAAAGATTCAACATACTTATCGGTAGGTATACGTTGCATGTGTGGAAGTAGAGAGAACTTTAAAAATAATAAAAAAAACACGGGCATTGTTTCAAATATTTTCTTTCAGTCATGAAATAACCTTGAGTTTCAGTCTATTGTAAGGATTTAATGTTATGCACTGAGGCACAGCACATATTGCGGCGAACAGCTTGATCAGCATAACAATCGTTAGCGAATAGCCATATTCACATGGCATACAAGCTAGCCTTTTATAAACATCTATGTTAATATACACTTCTGGACACATCTATTGGCCCACCTTAGAGTTTAGGTTTCGATGGCCCCTACCGAAATATGATTGCTAGATTGAACAAAAACTATTGATGCAGTTTTAAACCTGATACATTTTACCATCTTTTTCGATCGTATTGTTTTAAATTTGAATTCAGAATACCATACGACATGGAGCTACGCCTAACAAGTCGGATATGCGCCTTGTTAAAGGCAATTGATTTTTGAATAAAAAACATGTTTTATCAAATAAAGGTTTAATTTAATAACGCGTGTTGCCTCCATGGGCATCTACCACAGCTCTCATACGATTAGGCATAGAGTTTATCAACCGCTCTATGCAATTTTGAGGGATCATCTCCCATTCCTCTTCTATGGCAGTTTTCAACTCCTGCATCGTCTGGGCAACTGGCTGACGAGCCCTAACACGTCTTTTTAGCTCGTCCCACATGTGCTCAATGGGGTTCATGTCTGGGCTTCTGGCTGGCCAGTCCATAACTGTGATGTTCACATCCCGAAGATATTCCCTGACGATGCCGGCCGCATGGGCTCTTGCATTATCATGCATAAAAAGGAAATTTGGGCCCACATAGTCCGCGTATGGTATCACGTGAGGTTCTAAGCACTCACGAATGTACCTTTCAGCATTTAATGTTGGCAGCCGTGGTCCTGTAACAACCTCAAGTTGAGTTTTGCCGCTCGCGGATATACCGCCCCAGACAGTCCATGAGCCACCGCCATAAGCAACCCTCTCTTCAAAGCAGCATTGTGCGAAACGCTCTCCCTTACGTCGGTAGACCTTCTTCCTTCCATCATTGCCATGTAACACAATTTTAGACTCATCAGAAAAGAGTACACGGCTCCAATCTTGCTGTGTCCAATTTAAATGACTGCGTGCGAAATGAAGGCGCGCTGTTCGGTGGGCTCGCGTTAGTTTGGGCCCATTAGCTGGCTTGTGTGGTACCATATCGCGTTCTTTTAACCTTCTCCGAACAGTTCGAGCGCTCACAGATACTCCGTGGAAGTCGCGAAGTTGGTTTTGTATCTCAATGGAGGTAAGGTGACGATTTCTCAAGCTGGTCGTCACGATGAATCGATCCTGCCTTTCAGTTGTGACCCGAGATCGTGGCCTTCCTTGGCGACGAACAAAGCCGCCAGTCTCTAGGTACCTCCGATAAACATTTCGGACCGCAGATCGACTTAAATTAAGTTGAGCACTCACGTTTCTTTGGCTGTGTCCGGCCTGAATAAGTGCCACAGCTTGGGCGGCGACTTCAGGTGAAGTATCCATAGATTATTGATAGAACCTCACCTTAATGTTAAGAATAAGTAATGTTTGTTGCAAAACCAAAGATATCAATCACTTTTTCAAGAATTAAATCCAAGTAAACCAATAAAACCAAGTTTTCTTAGTATTCGATTGTTTGATATCAACAAACAGGCTCCAAATTGTCTTTTGTTTCTTTAAATTCTGTGTTCGAAATTCAAAAAAAGACTATTGAATGAAATTGTGAATGTGCCAGGTTCAAAACTGCATAAAAACTTTTTGCTCGACCTAATATAAAATTTTAGCTAGGACCAAACGAAACTGAAAATACAAGGTGGGCCAATAGATGTGTCCAGAAGTATATACGTAAGTACACATAACCTCTACTTTTACATTTAACATAAGTGGAAAGATAAAAATATCATTTTTCGTAGTGAAACATTATTAATTATATCCTGAGCTTGATCAGGATCAAATTAACAAGCATCAAAGAAAGCTTGTAGGTTTAAAATGAAATTTATTTACATTTGTGTATTTTTATTTATCTTATCTTAATACAACAAGTAGAGCTTTTGCTTCAACAGACCAAGCTCATAAAACCCGACATTATCCTTCTACAAGTCCATCATAAAGCACAAACATTAATCGCGATAAATATTTTGTTTGAACGTTCTGCGCCTGTTAGTCACATGAATTAACTATAGAATTCGTTTTATTCAGATGTATGTCATTGTAGAAAAAATATTAATAGGGCAAGAAGTTTATCCGCGAAGATGTGAATTAAAATTGTTGTTGGATGTGGTGGGCGTCGGTGTGACGCGCGCTCTCTGAAAGAAAAGTGCGTTCTGACGACGAGGCGGTCGCTGCTATTGGGACTGAGAGGCCTGACGTCACAGGATGCCGCATACACCGCTACTTATATCTACGTGTCGCTTTAGAAATAGTTGATGAGTTACATTCGAATTCCACGAATTTGTAAACAATCATTGCGATTCAATTAAATATCAAAATTTCAGGATATTTTTGCACTGAAAATTACTCACACTAAAAAGATTCAGTGAAAACTTAAAATAGTAAATTATAGTGACTGTTGTGAAATAAATGCCATTAGAATGAGTTGGCAGTAGCTCTCTCCGATTCATTCAAGCAACCGTGTGTAAATGTTTGGTATGAATGCAGCTACACACCTGCTTGCTCACCCTCGCGTCAAGTCATCAGAGCCTATCGGGGGAAGCAAAATGTGCTATTATGGTTTTAAGAGACCTATGGCTGGCTAAGCACCTGTCAATACAAGTTCAATGTACGAATGAATAACTTTCAATGTAATTATGAAAGTGTTGTTGTTATAGCTCCTCACCGCAGATAAGGAAGAAAAAGTACGAGGTAACTATACAGGGATTAAAGCATCAATGTTACATTTTGATAGTACATGTATTTGCATTTATTTTTGGTCTACAGATCATACTTGTCTAACTAAACGTCATTTAAACAGTAGGTAATCTACAACTAATCAGACATATTTTCATAGATATAAAAAACTAAAATATGNTATGTATTTGCATTTATTTTTGGTCTACAGATCATACTTGTCTAACTAAACGTCATTTTAAACAGTAGGTAATCTACAACTAATCAGACATATTTTCATAGATATAAAAAACTAAAATATGTTATGGCTCTTTTAGTGGCATAATTGCATTTCTAAATGTAGTTATTCCAGTTAGAAGTTAGAGCAGTGTGCGCTACCGGTGATCTACATTAACACGATAATATAGAACTAGAACACACTCAGCTCAAATAAACTCTTACACATCGCAACTGGGCTGAATATTATCAAGTTTAGATTCGGCGCGAGCGACGAGATTCGGAGGATCTTCATCCTCGGGTGTAGGAGGCAGCCGCGTGGGCCCCATCACTATCACACACTCGGCAATCAGGCACTAGTCCGACGTGCTCTCGACACTATCGCTTCGCTCTGGACCCACTCACTAACACTCTTTATCATCGTCATGGAGGCAAGCTCATTCACTTTGAGGAGAAATCTTAACGTTCATATTCTCGTTTTGATTTCGCGTATTCGTTAACTAATAATTCGTGTTGATTCGAGAAAAGAAACAGCTTAATAGTTTATCGCGGCAGCCGCGAAAACAAAGGCACAAGCGGCGTGCACGTTATGCGTTTCACGTTAGATTGAAAAACAGTCGAGAGGAATGTGAGGCCGAAAATAGCAAGGAGCGTCGTGGCCACAAGGGCGACCCTCGCGCTACGCTGAGCGTCGCCGCGCGCCGGCGTGCGCGCACTCTACACGCACCTTTATTTACATCCATCCTTCTATGAAACAGTCACCTAACATACGACCGCTTTACGAGTGGAAGGTCCCGCGTGTATAAACAACCCCGACTTTGTGAGCTGGGTGGAGTTATGTGTTAAGCATACCTATTTAATTATACGCAACACGACAACAGTTTATGAGGCTAAAGTGGAACCATTTGTTTCTGAGAAATCTCAGCTTGCTCTCAGCATTTTAATTCAAATCCTAAGAATAATACAAGATTTCGCAATTTATTATATCTCGGAAATCCGTCATCCTCTAAAATACTATCTACCGAGTGCCTATGGGGTTGAATACTTAAAATTTGCACATCATAACTTCCATGAATCAGCAAAAAAAATGTTTTCAGCGCATGCAAGCTTGGCCAGGGCTGGGAGAGGCACGAAACAATAAACAATTAATTCTCATCAGAGTCGCCTAAACAGTAAAGTGGCAGCTGTAACACTTCAAAAGGAATGAAATGCATCCACATTCAGCACAAGGAATGGTGTAGGAATTACAAGAATAGCATTATTAATATCCCGCTATTCTAACAGCGGCGTCGATACAGCGACGCGCCGCCGCCGCCGCCGCCACGCTGATGCTGTACAGCTGAATGTAACCGCGGCTGTATTTAATGAACACAAGTGAACACATTGAATGATAAGGGGCAGCCAAATTGCCACTCATAAATCAAACTCGAGACAGACATAGTTTCGATGCAAACAAAATACAGCTTGAAGGAAACTAGGGTTGTTGAACTGACAATAATATGTACCTACTGTTAGATAACTAGTGCATGTAAAAAATAATAACATTGGTCAGGCAGAGGACATGGACTATGTCCTCTCCATAGTTTTAAGTTATCACTCCATTACAGCCACTCAAACCAACGCATAGCCCAATGTATTTTCTTTCCATGTTCTGCAACGTTTTGGCACCGACCGGGATTGTCCTTGGGTGCTCTTACATGCTCTTCTCTCTCTTCTTCATCGTTCCCTCACTTCTGAAGATCGCGACCACATCGCGACGCGTCTCCAATCATGGCTTGGTGACGCGTCGCGATGTGGTCGCGACGCAATGTGGACCGCTCTGTACATGCTGGCTCCTAAAGCCTTTATGGCGTCGGACCGTCTTGCCGGCGTTGAGACACCTTGAGCGCGTTTTCCTTCGACCCGGCCCAGTATCATGAGCCTTTCCAGACTATGTTTGGATGAACGTGTAATATGTACAAAAAGGCTGAGTGCACGCTCCTGGCATATTACAGAAAGCCGAGGTCGAGTACTACCAGTATGGACTCATTCGTTCTCATGACGGTCCATGATTGACGAAGAAGTCTTCGCCAAACCCACATTTCGAAAGCGTCGATCTTTCTGCTTTCGCAACTTTTGATGCACCAGTTTCCTACAAGGTGCTCCATACAAAAAGATTGAGAATACAAGTGCTTGGACCAATCGTATTTTAGTGTTCCTTGGGATGCTACGGTTTTTCCATTTTTTTTCCAAATTGGTCATTGCACTTTTGGCCATACCATTTCGATGGCGGATTTCTGCAAGGCAGCTGCCCACACTCGTGATCAAGGATCCAAGATATACGAACTCATCGACTTTCTCATACCCATCAAGAGAATTGGAGCTCGGGAACACTTGAGCACGGTCTACCACCACTTTAATCTTGACTTGTTGACCTCAAGCCCGAGGAAAGTGCTCTCTACTTCTATTCGCTTTCTATAGTAGATCCGCCGTCTCTTCTTCTACGATTATTCTTGTATGTACTTGCAAAGGATAATCGTAAGTCGGTGCCTTATTTCATTTAAACACCAAGGCCAAGGCTGCGAGTCTTCGGCCGCACGTGCGCCTTCCAAAGATACGGGACCCAGGTCCTGAATTAGGTAATATGAAATCACAAAATAATAATAGCGAGATCACACATTAATTCAATAATAAACCGGCCTGGCCAGAGTGCACCCTGACTACGAACAGAAATACAGAGCTCCGGCCTCTAGCTTGCCTTTGCATTGATTCGCAAGAGTAAACGTGTTCGGATGAAAGAAGTATATACAACTTAAAAACTGGTAAATTTATTTTGACCTACCGGGATTGTCCTGATAGCACTCCTAGAACACCTTAGGATATGTTGCCACTGTCGTTATGTCACTACTTGCTAGCGTCCGTTTTCGTCGGCCCATTATTGAGAGACACACCCCTTGCAATAATATGTGTTTTTACATAACTTTAGTCAGCCGGTCGATTCTATAAACATGTCGAAGTGAAGGTTTGGATGAAGTGATCACAAGGTTAATCTAAATAATCAAAATGGAATGACAGCTCACTTCGTGATCACGTGACATCTCGATTATATGGATTGACNCACATAACTTTAGTCAGCCGGTCGATTCTATAAACATGTCGAAGTGAAGGTTTGGATGAAGTGATCACAAGGTTAATCCAAATAATCAAAATGGAATGACAGCTCACTTCGTGATCACGTGACATCTCGATTATATGGATTGACAGCTCACCTCGTGATCACTTCACCCAAGCCTTCGCTTCGACATGTATACAGAATAGATCAGCAGGTAAAGGATGGTCTCTAGTATTATTTCTATGGACATGGACTAGCCGGTTGGCTTTCGCCTTTCGATCGCCCCCCGGAAATGTCAACTAGACGAAAACTTAATAACACATAACAAAGGATTATGTTTTTTTTTTTATGTTTTCGCTAAGTCGGGTAATAATTATAAATTAGAATTGAATAAATTACTCTTTATTATGTAAACCATAAACGTTACAGAAAATATCGATGCAGAAAACATCTCATTGGATGGAACAAAATTAATCATTAGATACCCAAAAATAGCATTATTTGCATGTGGATTATAATCAATTGCATTGCAGGCAAATTGTGTGCGTAGGGTATAATTGGAGCAAATTGCATCGCAGCGGACGGAGTTCCGGCAGGATACCATGGCGGTATGGAGACGGCGACTATCGCAACCCAGCGCTGGGCACGCCACAATTGCGGCGATAAGACCCCTCTTTGAGGAGTGGCTGGAGAGGCGCTACGGCGTCCTCACCTTCCGCCTGACGCAGGTGCTCACCGGACACGGCTGTTTCGGGAGGTACCTGTTTCGGATTAAGCGGGAGGACACGCCCGGGTGTCAGCACTGTGAGGATCGCCCGGAGGACACGGTGGAGCATACGGTGGAGATCTGCCCTGCTTGGGCTGAGCACCGCCGTGTCCTCGTCGAGGCGATCGGCGGCGGCAACCTCTCGCGTCCGGCCCTGGTTGAATCCATGGTCCGGAGCGAGGAGGCTTGGGAAGCGGTCACCTCCTTCTGCGAAGCAGTAATGCTAGCGAAGGAGGAGGCGGGCCGCGCGAGGGAAAGGCAAGG